>CAJNSZ010000658.1:0-61134 GCA_905329745.1 Rotaria sp. Silwood2
CCGTTGGGCATAACCATTTTGAACATTTGTTATAAACTGAATTATGTGAAATAAAACTTTAAAGGACATACTAGCATATTATAAAAAAATCGATTAAATCTCTTGAGTTGTATAAGAGATATTTAAATTAACTTTCCGTACGGACTTTTGGAACACCCTGTATATATATATATATCGAATATGAAGATATGTTTAATATCTATAAAATAGTATAAATAATTGATTGTTGTCCATGAAAAGGATTGTTCGAACGAGAATAAACCGAATAATGTACAAAATATTTCATATGTTGTTTCCGAGGATAAATTTGAATTTTTCTATAATCAGCAAAACATATCCAACAAAATTGATGTTTACATATTGTACATATCATATGATCACATCCAGAACCTTTTTCAATAAATGAATGGCATATAAGGGACATTTTTTCTAATTTATATTTTTGTATTATGATCAATAGATAATTTATTCATTTGATCATATTCTTGACATGTCATTCCAATATTCCATTTAACATGATGATAATCAAATGTTTGTTTTTGACATTTAATACAAGTATAACTATTGGATTTGAATATATATTTATATAATGTAATTTTTCTGAATCACATCCATTATCTACACATCAAACAAATTCTTAAATTTCTTCAAGATGTTTTTATGTTAATTGTCGATCATATCATACAAACAATTCTAAATTATTTTCCATATGTAGAATATAATGAATACTTTCAAAAGTAAATATAATTATACAATTAGGTTCGGGAAAAATTATATTAGGATTTTCGTATTTTCAATAAGACTTTTTATATTATTATAAATACATGCATCACATATTGTTCTTTGAAAATGTTCACATTTATTACTATAAGATCCTTGACAAAAAAAAAAATTGATTGATCTAATAAACAATTAGCACATTCATGAGTTAATTCAGCAATATTTCTAGAATTATTTCATCAGATAAGATAAATTTAATATGAGGGTGTGGGTGTGGGTGTGGGTGTGGGTGTGGGGTGTGGTGGGTGTGAGTGTGGGTATGAGTGTGGGTGTGAGTGTGGATGTGATGAATGCATAAGAAAGAACCACACCCACACCCACGCACACCCACACTCACATCCACACCCACACCCACACACACCCACATCCACACCCACATCCACACCCACACCCACACCTACACCCCTCTGTCCAGCAAAGTATATTTAAGAATTGTTTCCCCGAATGCATTTGTTTTCTCAATATGGAATAAGAATAGATCAGGAAAAGTAAATATATTTATCTCATATTAGCATCAGAACTATTCGCACAGAACTAATATAGGGCAAGTAACATTGAATGTATTTTGATATATCACTGCTAGAAAGATTTAACATTACACTCTTTAAATTCAGATGAGAAAATGCTAAATCAAAACGGGTAAGTAGTCCATTTAGATGGTCGTGTTATTGTAATCAAATATTCCAGAGATTCTCATTAACAAAGATAAATTTAAACAGTGAAGAATTGAAACACTTTTTTTGAACATTTTATCGACATCAAATGCACCCTAAATTAAAATGTGTCGTGTTTATGTGTGGTGAATTATTGTGTCGCGCGCTCTAGCAGAAAAAAGTGTCGTGTTTAGAATGTGTCGCACATGAATTTGTCGCGTTCTTTCTGCTCACTATTCGTTCACCGTTTTATTATGCACACGTAGTGATATATAAACAACGTGGTTGAACCTACGAAAAGAAAACTTTTCAAAATATTCTTATTTTCTAGATTATTTCTCGATGATTTTTTTGTCGAGAAAATGCCAGTCTCGATCCATGATCGAGAGAGGACTACTCTGAAGCGATCCGATGCAAATCGGACCAACTTCAGATTGGCCAGATTCTAGAATATGGCTAGCTTGAGTTTTCAGAATAGGAATAATTAAAAGAAATTAAATTGAAAAAAACATCGAAATAGGATTTTCCAAAAGAACCAATAGAAAATGTGTCGCACGAAATGTGTCGTGGTCATGCTGTAGAAAATGTGTCGCAGTGAGCTCCTCGTGTCGCACTTTAATGTGTCATATAATGTGTCTCAAAACACAATACATGCGACACATTTTAACTCAGTGTGTGATATGAAAAACAACATGGTGACTTATAAAATTTCGCATGATTTTTATTCTACTTGTTGATATTTATCTAGATTTAGATTTTCAGATTAATTCATTGAGTCTTTCTTTAAAAAATCCCGGAATATCGACTAAAATCGGTCACAAAACGCTAATAAGTGAAAATTTTCGTTCTCTAACGAGCGAAAATGGAAACCGGCTTCCAAGCTATATATACCAGAAGATAGAGCAAATGACGCTCTACAAAACCTAGTAGGCGAATATTCTCCAAAATTCAGAAGAGGTTTTTTATTGAGAGGCAAAGTTTGTATAGCTTTGACATAATTGAGCTCCAATTCAAAGTTTTACATGGGGAAGCTGACCTATATGATTCGATAGAGCTAAACACGAGCTATCAGAATATATATACGATGTTCTGCTTCGGCCTTAAAATGAGGACCAAAAGGTTCTCACAAAGTTCAGTACTCTTCAATTTAGCCACGGTTTTTCCGAAATTCCTATAAACGTATTTTGCTTATTTTATCGTTATAATATATACAAGTTCTTAATAATGAGCCTTATTCACATATCACTTTTTGGCCACGAACATAGAGAAAAAATGGCCACACGTTTATGCAATTGTTGCTATGGGCGGTTCTTTTTCTTTCATGTTCTTTCTCTCTATTTCCTTCTCTATCGTCTCGCTCGTATTCTTGTATTTCATTTAGAAAATTCATTTCATCAATATAGTACAGAAAATGATTTAAATCCTGAACTGACTTTCTTTATAGAAGAAAAACAAGATTAAATAGTTATCAGTAGCTCACCTGTAATAATTCAAAAACTAAAGAAAAAATTTTGTATGATCTAAAGCCAGTATAGTATTTAATATTAGTATCATCATCACGAAATCTTTCAATACAAATCGTTGTGCTAAACAGCTTTTGTTCGTACAATGATAGTTTTTCAAATAAATTTGATAGATCATCCAGATTTATATCTGTTTGAGTAGAAATAGAACGTGTTGAATGAGTAGATTGAATAGTAGTGATTGAACTAATAGGTACAGCGCCATGTTTCAACCGTTTACGACTTTTTGCAGTACCATTATTTTTTGTATTATTTTCATTTGTTTTAAATGAAGATGAATCAAAATGACTATCGCATACTCTGTAATTTGATAGATCAGTCAGATCAGGTCGATTGAGTATTCTGAGCCAAACTTGCTGAAGGTTTTTATTAGCTGGAAATCGATGAAAAGAAGAATTCGTAGCTCGAGTCTCTTGTTTGAGACAAACAACACATCTTTTGACCATTTTATGAATAGAAATGAGGACTCAACTAGAAATAGCCCGTTCAGGAACAATACCTTAATCTCATTTATTCATACTATGATAAAAATCAATGACACTGTCTATTCATTAAAACAAACTATGCAAGTGATAGTTGTAAACCAATTAGCGATTTATCACGTCGGCTTCTTGTTCTAATCGTGTTAGAAAAATTAATTGGTCTCAATGAAGAGGTAAAATTCATCGTGTGTTTTATTTATTTCTATATCGTCTTGATTAGATGAACATGTCATCTTCTAACGTTGTTTCTATTGTCGACTACAAGAAACCATTCAATATAGATTTAGGATCAATCACAGATTACTTTTCTCAAGTATTAGCTAGTGATGGTAATCTTGATCGAGGTGCATTGAACAATGGCAATCTGTTATTCAAAGATCATTTTGTTTTCAACATTTCTATTACTCGAGATTATATAAAGAGAAAAATATCGGCCAAATGTCGTGCTCAAATGAAAAAATCAGTTATATATGAGGTCAGTGTAGTCAAAGAAACTTCATGTGCATAAACTATTTCTTCTAGATGCACATGATTATCAACATCAATCGACCAGCTGATATAATAGAATCAACATGTCAATGTGTCGCTGGAAAAGGTGGTCGAGCAGCATGTAAACATATTGCTGCATTATGCTTCGCTCTACTAGATTACGACGAGAAAAGAATGTATGAAGCTTGTACAGAGAGGCTGCAACAATGGCACCAACCAAGCCGTAAATCATCAAACCCAATGAATGTCTTGGATATAAAGTTTACGAGTCTACACCATGATAAAACCGAAGAAGATAAACCAAAGTATTTAAAATTTCTTCAATCTGATACTCATGTACCTGAAGCAACAGCAACTTTACGACAACTACTCATTAAATATGATCAACAGAATACAGCTGCTGCTTCTATTATTCTACCTCAAGAAGCCATAGCCGGTCGTATACCACTTCCCGCACGAGTTGTTACTGAAGTTCCACTACCAGCATCATTAGTACAAAATCCAACATATACGAGCGAGACGATAGAGAAGGAAATAGAGAGAAAGAACATGAAAGGAAAAGAACCGCCCATAGCAACAATTGCATAAACGTGTGGCCATTTTTTCTCTATGTTCGTGGCCAAAAAGTGATATGTGAATAAGGCTCATTGTACCATTTAGAGTCCATTAATTTGGAACAAAATTAATGGTTCATTAAGCTGATATGAATGACTTATATGTTGGATCCCAACCATTTTTCTATGGATTTAATGTTCTAATTACTATATATATCTACTGTCATTAAACGGTTTGCTTTTCTATTTGAGTTATTCAATGCGATGAATCAAGTTTATTTTATATTTCATTAAGAAAAACATCGCATAGAAATATAATCATTTATATCAAATTTATACTTAATTAAACTATGTAAACATCGAATTTGACTAAAACAAAAAAATGAAAATATTTATCTATTGTTTATATAATCTTCTTTGTTTCTTCGTATTTAGCATTGAATGCCAAAACTTGCGGATTTTTCTTTTCTTTTTTGCATATTTAGATGGAATGAAAAGTTTTCATCTATATTGATAATGACAATTTTCATAAATCATTACATGACGAGTGTAACCAATCTGTTATAACTTTCATCTGTTGGGAAGAAAAAATCAAGTCATCTCTAAAATTCTCCATCTAAAATTATGTTGAATTTATTTTCAAAAATATATTAAATAGAGTTACAATGTAGAAAAATGTTTTCGAGAGACAACAAAGAAGATTCTCGTAAAAAATAAACTCATCTTCTAGTGAACAGAACAGAAATTTGTTTGATAAATTGAAAATAATCTACTTATGTTTAATTCTTCTTTTATTAATGAAAACGTTTTTTTTTATTCATAAATTGAATCGATAATATCTTGACGATTAGCTAAATCTCATCATATTTGATATCATTTGAATTAACTTCTCAGATTCTATTGACTTGAATTCTCCCGATGATTCGATTTTATTGTTGACTCTTAAATAATTGATAACGAGAGTGTAGATGTGGCTTTTTTTGTCAAGTCTTGAACCATCTACACTCACAATCCATGTTCTATCATGAAAGAGTGCATTATGAAAAAGACTGACTGAATAAACGATAAAGTTTTCTGGAAATGTATACGGTTAGAAATATATATAGATATATATTAGAAGTTTAATCCTGATCTTTACATCAATCGTCAATATGGTTTTCTCAAAATCGATATAAGTATGCTTTTCAAATTTGAAGAACGAAATTTTGAAACTTAAAATTGTTTTCTATATTTTAGTAATTTAAATTTAAAAAAAACTGTTAGACTCTCGTTTGGGGATGTATAGTAGTAGACCTAATTATTTAGTTTGCTTAGGAATTAGAGAGCTAACCATAGATTGACTACCTTATTTTGTTGTCGTAACATATACATAAATTAAATATGATATTGTGTTTAATGAGTTTTATTTTGAGAAGAATAAAACATCACAATAATCAACAACCAAAAATATATTAATAAAAATGATAACAATAATGAGAAGAAAGATGTGTAGTTAACGAAGAAAAACAAACAACTAAATATAACAACGAAAAGCAGAATAAAACAAGATCATAAATACAGTCGGGGACAAAAGTTTAAGCGAAATTAACTTTTTACTAATTTTTTCCATATTACCAAGTATAAGTTTGAATTAAATGGTGATATAGAGAATATGAGAGGCCAGCTACATGATGTATTATTACAGAACGAGACTCTATCTGCATATATAGATAAACAGGTTTAAGTGTCTTTCAGTATTTCGCATTTATTTCCGAAGAAACTTATATTAAAATAAAAGAAAATTATATCAATCGATAGAGCATTTCACGCTCTATCTGCCTATGAAAAACGACTTTTTCTTAGAGTCGATGTTCACATCTAAAACTTGGTTTTAGTGACAACAACCAAACGACAGGACAAAAGTGAAATTTTTCAAAATCTATCATATTGCAAGGTATTACTTTTTAATTTTTTCAATGGGAAAACAATGTCTATAGTTTTCTTCAATAGCTATCTGGACAGAATATAATTTTCTCATGAACACGAAACCACTTTTTTGCATCTATCCTCAAGTCTGCAAGCATTCAAGTCAAAAAGCCTATATATGTGATATCGATGTTTTACCATACTCTTCATCTACAAACCATTTCGCTCATATCTGAAGAAGATACATGTCCTTGAGTTGTTGAGAAGAATAATCTTTGTTTTTGACTAAATTCGCCCACGTAAAATGTGTCAATAATTCTATACATTTAATGATCATTTCTCTCTTTTTCATCCATCTCTGCATAATGACGTTATGTCACGTTCGATACATTTCCATGTTGTTAGTCCATTGCTTCCGTCCGTGGTGTATGTTTTCTCTCTCATGATTGATGCATAAAAGGAGATGATGTTAATGAAATAAAGTTGATTTCAAAGATAAGATAACATGCATCACTACATAAGGAAGCATAATGGGTAAAAAATCAGTTAGTGAGTACAGACGTGCTCAAGCAGTTGCTCTGTTTGATGCTGGATTCACAATTTCTGATGCTGCTCAACAACTTAATATTTCCTGGACTTACGTCAAAAATGCTGTTAAACGTTATCGTAAACATGGCACGTTCAAAGGCCTTTCACGAAAAGGGTCGTCCATCAAGACTTACACCAAGAACTGCTCGCCATCTCAAACGTTTAACAACTGGAACAAATCGAGCAAATGCCAATGTTATTACACAAAAATTAAATGATTCATTGACTCAATGTTTTTCTTCTAGAACTGTTCGACGCTATCTTCACAAAATAGGATATATCTATACAAAAAAAAAAATTAGTAAGCCATATTTGAAAAAGATTCATAAGGCAAAGAGGATTGCTTGGTGTAAAAAATTTCAATCTTATACCATTGAAGATTGGCGTCGTGTCATATTCAGTGACGAATCAACATATTACGTTTTCAAACGTAAAAATAAGATGATGGTTTCGCGTGCTAAATCTGAAAAACTTGCTCCGGATTGTGTTCAGCAATTGACCACAGGAGATGGAGGAAAAGTAGGTATATGGGGAGCTATGTGTGAATATGGCAAAACATCAGCATTCGTTTATTCTGATAATATGGATTCAACAAAATATTGTGAAGTTTTAAAGAATTACTTAATTCCATCAATTAAACGATTACCCAAAGAAAAGAAATACATATATCAATGTGATTTAGCCCCTTGGCATACGAGCAATATGGTTAAAGACCAAATTAAAAAACTGAAAATTAATATGCTCGAATGGCCTCCTAATAGCTCAGATATGAATGTTGTTGAAGAATTGTAGGGCATCATTGACAAACGGTTAGCATTAACTCCAATTAACTCCAAGGCTGAATTAGAAAAACGTTTGAAAGAAGAATGGGACAAAATATCAATTACATTATGTCAAGCATTAGTAGAGAGTATGCCTATACGTATTGAAAAATGTCTTAAAGCTAAAGGTGGTCATTTTTTGTGAGATTTTTTAATAAAATTTGTGAAATATTTTTCTTAGACTTTCGATTAAATTTGTGAAATATTTCTTGTGAGATTTTTCATGAAATCGATGAAATAAACAGAAAAAGATTAAGAAAACAAAAAACTCCCTAAATTTCAAATTTGGATGTGCGACTGAAAAATGATCCCCTTCTGTTATTCGATATTCGTTTTTGACTTTTTATGTTAGACTTATAGAATATCGAATTTCTCTAAAGATGAGAACTTTCTCACTTCTATAGGTTCTACTATCATGTAATATGAGCGATAATGACCTTTGAAGAATTTCACTTTTGTCCTGTCGTTTGGTTGTTATCACTAAAACCAAGTTTTAGACGTGAACATCGACTCTAAGAAAAAATCTTTTTTTTATAGGCAGATAGAGCATGAAATGCTCTATCGATTGATATAATTTTCTTTTCTTTTAATATAAGTTTCTTCTGAAATAAATGCGAAATACTGAAAGACACTTAAACCTGTTTTTGCATAGAAAAAAATTAGTTCAATTATAAAAAAATCTATATATGCGGATAGAATCTCGTTCTGTAATACATCATGTAGCTGGCCTCTCATACTCTCTATATCACCATTTAATTCAAACTTATACTTGGTAATATGGAAAAAAAATAGTAAAAAAGGAATGAGAAAAAAATAGTAAAAAACTAATTTCGCTTAAACTTTTGTCCCCGACTGTAGATTCTATTGCAGCGACAGAATGAAAATGCATAGGAATAATGGAGGCTGCTATAGAAAAAGTAGAACGGAAAAATAAAAAAAAAATTACTTCTGCTATGAGAAAATTGTTAGATACGTGAATAGCTTTATAGATTCTATTGCAGCGGAAAAGTAAAAGTGCGTAGGAAAAATGAAATGAAAAAATGATATCTTGTGTGGGAAAAATTGTATGATAGTTCAATGACTATATAAATACTGTCTGAGCGGAAAAATGAAAATTTGGAGGCATAGTGAGTACCGCTAGAGGAAAACTGAAAGCGAGAAAATGAAGAAATGATTTAGTGTATTAGAAAAATTGTTAAATACTTCAAGACGTAGTTAGATGTCTGTTGAGCGAAAAATATAAGGTCATAGGAATAATGGTTAGCAGTGTCAGACAGAGAAAATGAAGTCGAAGAGAGGATACCCGACCTGAAAGCAAGAACCTTTGGGAAAACTTCCCAGCTGAATAGAAAAATGATCTAGATAGGTTCATTAATGTAGTGTTATTCAAGAAGATTGGCTTCAGTTGGACTTGTACGAAGGAAATATAGCGCTCTTATAGTAAATAATATTGTTGTAGCGGCAGAATGAAGATTAAGAGAAATTATGCTCAGTTCTGTAAGGAAAGTTTTTCGAAGAAACGCATTATTGCTGTTTCTTTAGAGATATATGGTTTTTCTGGTCGATTAGTCGAAGTGAATATGGGATGGTTATAGTATCTAGTAGCTTGTGAGCGTAATGATGAAAATTAGATGATCTATAATAGGACGTAAATTTTAGTATCTATGCGGGGGAGGGGGGTGTTTTCGCAAGCATTCCATTTGTGAATGGTAATCATAGAAGAATCAGATACGAATGAAATGTGGACGCATTCGCGTATATGTATATGACGGGTGTTCTATATGAACAGAATGAAAAAAAAATCATTTTTGACGTGGAAGACATTTTTTCTCTGGAAATTTGCATTTATCTCACTGATCGATTTGTTGTCCACTGCTGGAAAATCGAGTATGTTATTTCAATTTTCTTAAATATCGTATTTTCAAGAAATAAAAAATTCCTTCCAGAATTTATATAGGCATTCCTTGAATATCCTTTCTCTTTCTCTATAAGTTATTTTCTATTTTACAGTGTAGTTTTTCTTTCTGACATTGCCTATTACAAAAAAAAACTTTTTTTTTGCGCTACTGTTAAAATATTTATATTTTTTATTCTAAAGTGTCTCATTCACTAATGTTATTTCATTAAGCATGACAACACATGGGCGCGTGTTCGATACCACCATAGGGGGAGGAGTTTGTTTTCCACCTATATCGATATAGATGGAAAGCACCAGAACAAATGTACAATGACGTCAGGGTATAGTAAAATACATTAGTTCGCTAGTTTTAAACAGCGTATATGTACACTAGACGAAGAAGGGAAAAAGATTTGTATGGTTACGTCATATAGTCAAAATTAAATAGTAGTAAAATTGTACTTGCACAATGTCAGTATTTACCAACATAAACTTAGTCTATACAGAGTTTACTTTTGCAGCTTTTCTGCAAAACCAAATACTGTCATTCGATAGTCTTTCTTTCTAGCATTGCCTATTACAAAAAACAATTTTACGCTGTCGTTAAAATATTTATATTTGTCATTCTAAAGTCGCTCATTCACTAATGTTAGAATTCGAGCAACGACTAAAATCAAAACTTTGCGAAATATCATGTATTTCTTTGAAAAATCTGCTGATTGAAAACTGTTGATGATCGATAAAGAATAACTGTATTGACACTCACTTTTTTTTAGATCATTGTGTTTCTGTACTACCTATTGCATACTACGATTATGTCTAATATGAAATTTTTACTTCGCACAGAAAATAATAATTGATAATTTTACACTTCTCAAATTGAAATTACGTAATTTAGATAATATCCACGAGAGTTTTAAGCTCTAGTTGTAGCGAATATCAATTGGTTTTAATCATATTGAATTTCGATCTACAATTATTACGATACATACTCGACAGTTAGCTAACTATAACTTGGTTATTATGACATTACAATCAAGTTCCAACAATTGGTCGATTTATACACTGAAGTTCACTTTAATAATTGTTATTATCACAAGTATCTTGGCCATTATTCCATATGTTATACAGAACCGAAAACTACTTAAGAATGCCTCTTTACTACAAATGAGAATCTGTCAAGACGATAACAAAAACCAATCACAATTAAGAAAAATCATTTGTAATTTAAATCATACGGACTCAAGCACAATATTGATGATGAATAAGAATCCGTCTCTCGCTGATTATGGATTTACTCGGCTGAATTCACTTTTTCTTGGAGAAAATGGCTCTTTGGAAACGACTGTCAGATGTGTTGGTTCTTTAAGCAATCAATCATGTCTATATAAAAACTTATACTATATTAATAGTACTTTTATGGTTGCGGTTATAAAAGGACGAATTTTGCCAGTATTTGCCGTGCGTGTCTATTCATTTGGAACAGAAACAGTTACACCAAGAATTCGAGAGTTTGATTCATATTCGGAACTTCAAAATTTCATTCGTGATTCGGCTGACCCAATAGTATTACCTGGTGTTACTTTGTTTTTAAAATTTCCATGGCTTGGTAACATTGGTCATTCGCTCTTTGATGGGCTATATCCTGCATATGTTGCATTAATTCATTTTCCACCTAGACATCTTCAACCATTTCGTTTGCTTTGTGCCATAGACGAATGTAAAACTTGTCAGGATGAAGATATACTAAATCGATTTGCTGGTCTTGGTATTATTAAGCACTATGTTCTAAATGATATGTCAAATGGAAGTTGGTTTGTTTTCGATGAGTTTGTTATGGGTGGCGGCATGATGTGTCAGCGATGTACACAACCTAATCTACAATTGCCTGGAGGAGTCGAACTGGATGGTTCTAGACTGTTTCGTGATCGACTCTATGCTCAACATGGAGTCATTCCACCAACTAGACGATACAAACATTCTGCCGAAGGTCGAAATCAACACGATGTACTCCATGCTTATGTCATGGATAATAAACGCTTCACCGATATTGACAGGAAAGAAATCAATGCTGCGATAAATGAAATTAATAACTATACTATCGCCCATCAAAATAAAAGCATAACCGATATCAACAAATTAGATTGGCCACTTATAAATGTCTCACATGTATATTATGACTCAATCAAAGGTCGAAAAAGGACATCATCTTGGTTCAATGAAACTCCAATAGATGCAAGATCACCAACGTATGAATTGATAGAAACCTACTTCACGCGACAGCTACGATTATTGCGCACTACGGATATTCAAATAACAGGACCTGGCACAGGTTCAATGTATCAATCATTTGTGCCAGATGGATCAGTGATCATCAATGTCGGTGGCTTAATACCATTGACACCAAAAGATCAAAATATAACGTATACAGCGTATATGGAACAGTACATGGCGTCTGGTGCGCCCTATCTCAAGGCCCTCTATTATCCGATTAATGAAAGACCAAAAGGAATAAAACGAGAAGAATTAGTAAAACTCATTCGAGAAGCAGCTAAACTCATCATGAACGGCTTTTCTATACCCGTAAACCCGACAGATAATTTAGCAGCAGATGGACAATTATTTATTGAAATGTGTGAAAAAGATAAAAAATTTTGTGAACTCGTTACAGCAAGAGCACCAGACACTGCTTTTGCTTGTTATCATTTTTGGGTTGAAGAAGTCATTCACGAACGTGGACCTTGGAGAGAAGAAGTTGGTAATGATGGTATTAGAAGAACCCAGTGTCCATTCAATCAGACGTTAATGCGTAGATTGAGAGACAAATATGACATTCGTCACTATGAAATAAGTATTAATCAATCAAAAATCTCTCGTTAGGAAGGATATGGATGTGAGTTGGGAGTAGGACATCCATATATTGTATTTGTTTTGGACAAGCTTCAAAGAAACACTCGAAAATTACAATTTTTTTAAACATGTTGTGTCTGAAAGTTTCTCGACTCCATGTTTTAATATTGTAATGCAAACATCTTTCAATATTGTCCTTGTTAAAAACGGATACAAGTACACAATGTCTCCAAAATTAAATAGTTCAAAGTTTCAATGTAGACTATTCGGATATTATTCTGACATCATCATTAGATTAATTGTAAAAAATCTTCATTTCCGAGTGTTTTCTTTTTGAAGCGTGTCCAAAATAATCATAAATACTGCTTGCATCAATAAAAAATATGCATCACATTAAAGAATTAAAAGACAAAGTTTGCGAAAAAAAACATCCTATATTAGCGAATATAAAAAGGGATATCATTAAAATATAGAGAGAACATTACTCCTAAAACAGCCGTTCATTTTTGTATCTTGTTTTTATTTCAATCAGATCATGTACGCAATAATGGTCAACGGTTGCCAATTCTATAGAAATCTATCAATGAATTTGTCTATATTCTCCAAAATAATAATCTCTGATATCTATGAATGTTTCTTTTTCAATATTGTTGAAGTTTCACAGATAAATTTTTAAAAACACCGATAACATTTTCCTTTTTTGGAGAGTATTTGATAAATATATGATATTAATTGAAAGCAATAAAATAAATGTTTTCTGTGAATCTAAAATGCATAGAATCATTTATTTAAAGGTTGGACCAGAAGTACTGGCTCGTTCTGTATCATTAGGTTTTCTAAACTAAAACATGTTTGTAAATTTGTTTCTATGATTAAAAGATGCACTAAAACATGCTCTATAAAATGACTATTTGATTAATTTTGCTAGATCATCTAGTAAGAAAGTTATAAGCTTAGAAATATGCTTCCGGAAAAAAAAACTCATTGTGAATGTTTCAGAACGCAAAAAGAAAACTGCCAACTAAGAGCTCGGAAGTAGGCATGCAGCAAACTCGAACTCGAGTTTGGACCCAATAGTTTGCGGTTCAGGTTCGGTCTCAGAGTTCGAATTTGGGTTTTCAATTGGGATTTCTATATTGAAAGGCAGAGCTAATGATAATACATCACACAGAGCAAGCTTTTACATTCGAATTCTTTTCCAGACAATCAACTTACATGTAAAGGAAAGAAACAATAGAGGTTGTTTATCAAGATTAAATTAGTCTTGGTCATCTGCATATCTTGGAAAACTACACGTAAAAATTCAACGAAATACCGTACGATTGTTATACAGAAAGTCATTCTCTATGGTATATAAATAATGTTGTACTATTCAAAACATAACGGATGACATTATATCTCTCTGAAAGTTTTGTCAAAAATAGTTTTTTTGGTCGACTGATGCAACGAGCTGCGTAGTTATATCATCCATTTAAAAGATTATTTTCTTTCGATCCAAATATTTATTGACTGATCAGAGTGGCGTGTTAACTACTGCGAATAAGATAAATGAATTCATGGTTGACAAAGCATTATGGTCTAACGCAGAAAACAGGAAATATTCCAAGAGTTAAATCTGAAAATCAAACCATTACTGGTTTTCAATATAATATATAAAGGTTTCGAGAAAGCTTCATGAAATAAATTGGAATGCTAGGCATACATACAGTGGGTCTCAGAATGATTGGTGCACCTGTGCATCCTTATTTTATTTTCTCTGATATGTTCAAACCAAGTGAACAAGAGAGCTTGGACACAAACCATAATGTAACCTGCTGTTAGTAGTTAATGTGCTAGTAAATTTACGTTTTTCTTTCTTGTCTTTTCTGTTTTATTTGAGAAATAGTAGAGATGTCTGAATTTTTGCTGCCAAGAATTGATTTCATGCCAGTTGCTCTCCAGACAGATGCTCCCGCGACAGTTACTCCCGCGACACTTGCTCCCCAGTCGGACTTAGCAGAACTGTTATTGATTACAAGAGCAACATGCAAATTTATTCAATTTAAGTCAAGAAATTCACAATTTAATAATAGACACTTTATGTTATCAATATACAGTACTGAACAACATTCTTTGGACGATTTTTTTTTGAGTATAACTATCTTATTAATTAAGCTTCTTAGGCACAGCTTGCTTGAAAATTCCAGGCATCGCCTATACTACATTCACAGAAAATTTCACCCGTAAATATTGAGTTATCGTGGAACTGAACATATAACTGTGAGTAGCTGTCACTTTCTGTTGGATGATTTTATTTGGACGATGCTTTAACTTGAGTTATTTTTTTCCACAAATGTTTCAGAAGAACTAAATCTCTATCGATGGAAAGAGAAGAAGACAAGCTACATTTTGAATACTAAAACTTTCTAAAAGTAAAATGTTTATTTTATCACAGACAACTGAACATGTTTATCTGAAGTCTTTGTCACTTTTATATGATAAGCCATTTTTCTTTCCAAATATTGCATTCGAACGAGTGTCAGGCGCTGCATAAGATAGAAGACTATTTAAATTTTAATAAAAAACGGTTTTGGGTCTTGAGAGATCATTTTCTGAGAAAATTGTAGCGCCTGACACTCGTTCGAATGCAATATTTGGAAAGAAAAATGGCTTATCATATAAAAGTGATAAAGACTTCAGATAAACATGTTCAGTTGTCTGTGATAAAATAAACATTTCACTTCATAAACATTTTACTTTTAGAAAGTTTTAGTATTCAAAATGTAGCTTGTGTCTTCTCTTTCCCTTGATAGAGATTTAGTTCTTCTGAAACATTTGTGGAAAAAAATAACTCAAGTTAAAGTATCATCCAAATAAAATCATCCAACAGAAAGTGACAGCTACTCACAGTTATACGTTCAGTTCCATAATAAATCAATATTTACGGGTGAAATTTTCAAGCAAGCTGTGCCTGAGAAGCTTAATTAATAAGATAGTCATACTCAAAACAAAATCATCCAAAAAATTTTACCCAGTACTGTATAGATAATGCACACAACTTATTATACAATTAGAAATAAGCAATAATAATACAACACACTTATTATTATTAGAAAAAAAAACAAAATAAGAATATTTACAACTTAGATATATCATCAAGCATCATTTTTACAAAATAACATACAAAGTATCTTATGAATTTTTCAATGAAATAATCTAAGCTGAAACCATCAGTTTTTCAAAGGCTGTTGTTGTTGGTTCATTCAGGATATTTAAAATACGTATTTCTTGACGAACATGATCTTTTGGACGTGATTGTCTAACACCAGCATCTACTTGTATAATTTCAGCATCAACATAACTTTATTCCTTTTTTAAACCATTTAAAATTTTCCAAAAAATTTGGATATTTGCAATTTATTCACGACTAGAATCTATTTTTCCAGCCTTCGACGACGTTGTTCGTACGATGTTGACTTTGAATTGTCTTGTCGTTCACGTTCCACAATAATATATCAAATGTTGCTGCTTTTCTTGGGCGTGATAAACAACTTTGAATATCTATATAATGTTCTTCAAAATAAAAGAGTACAGGCTCACCTTCTGCTGGGTGTGCGTGTGCATGTTCTTTGAATAGACCTCACACGCACACCAAGGCAGGTTGACGAGGTGTATAGTTTGTCATGGGCAGAGCAGGCCTACGAAAACTCGGCCTGTTTGAACCTCTGCTGAGTAATATTTTTAAAAAGCCTAGTCATTTTCCAAAACACAGATGATTAAAAAATTGTATCTTAACAAATAGAAAGATCGATGCACCGATCTTCGTTTACTAGAAAAAATAAAATAGTATTTCTGAATGTCGTTTTACATATCAGTAGAGTTTCAAAAGATAAAATTTTGCAACAGTCTTGTGCAAGCGTATACAATTAGGAATTGGTTATTTTCAATTCTTCTTATCTCCAAAATTGCCACCAAACTGAAATTGATAACACAAGTGAGTAGTCCTGATATCAATAAGAAAAATAAGAACGTGGCGAGGACAAACAAACACTAATAAATTACAAGAGCAAAGCCTAATGCTAATATTGACACAACATGGATGTCTTGTGGATGGGAAGAAAAAAGATTCACACCTCCATTGAAACCCAAATCCACATCACATTGAATACCCGTTGAGAGTCTTAGAGTACTATAAAGGTGTCGTTATGGCTGAGAGTGTCTTAATGCCACTTACATCAACATCTTCAACAGACGATAAAGGTGCGGCTGTGACTGTGGATGCCTCTGGGTGTGGGTCTTGGTTCCATTCTTCTCTTTTCTAACACCAACACCCATACCAACACCCTCGCATAGAGAACATGGTAAACATGATCGTCTAGTCACCTTGCTCATTTAGCGATTTTTACTTTCAACGAGGCACTATCAAGTCTTAATCTTGATAACAATCGTAAAGGAGTTGAAGGAGCATGTCATCTTGCCAGTGCTCTCACAAATAACACAGTAGATCCCGTTCTCTACATTTATCTCTCTGGATTATCTTTAACTTGATACAGACACTATCGAACCCTAACCTTGGAAAAAATCAAATAGGAGACCAAGGGGTACAAGATCTCGCTAATGCTTTAGAACAGAACACGATTAACACAGTGGTCCAATTGTCTCTCTTAAGTTTGTGTACTTTTCTCACAGACTCTCATCTCTTTATGGCTCTCGGACAACAATATTTCGTCACAAGTGCAGAGTCGTTTGCGAACACAGAACTGGCGAATCTTCCCATGTTGCCACTTTTTTGACGACTGCGTTGCAGTTTGATCGTAATGAAACATATGGGCTCTCTGAATAGTGACTGTATTGTCTTTCGTAATGGTTGAAAATAAATGCGTACCTGGATTTTTGGTCACTTTGACGATGTCATGCACACGTGTTCAGTAGGAGGGGATCCCCGGAAGGGTGGGGTGTGAGTGCAGGTGTATGCGAGCGGGTGTTGAGTCTGGGTTTGGATATGGGTATTAGATCTCTTTTATACCCTCACACCCCAATAGAAAAGATGAAATGCTCTCAAAAAAAGCAGATGCTATATTTTGTGAATTTATTCACTATAAACAATGTTTTATAGGCTTGTAAACTTAGTTGCTGAAGGCGAAAAAAAAACGTTAGAATCTACTTCATTTGGCTGAGATTTTCCATTTGATTCTTCTTCATGTGTTCATTTAATAAAAGGCAAAGCAAATTTTTGAATCTACTGGAACCTTGTCACTTCGCTGCGTATGTCCTACATAAACTAAATGCTTTAGTAATAAAAAAAAATATCGATAGATTCATGTTATGGTTGAGTTGAATTGATATAAAAAATAAAAAAACAAATAGAAATTACAACTTTTGGATCTCAGACAAAAAAGGACAAATAACAAATACTATATAATCGAGTCGAACTTGGAAGACGTTTTAGAGAGGGATCCATTTCGATTTTAATGATTATCAGTATTTGAAAAGCTCTGTCTTTGCTTTAGTGCAATAATCTATCAGCACCGCTCCTGTGTTTTTTCTTTGTTCAACACGCTCTTTTCGGCTTTAACTGAATTAAATATACTTTCAATATCAACATTAAAAAACTTCTTTTCCCTTTTCAAATCTTATGAAAAAAAAGATATTATTTATAATAAACTTTTTATTTTTTTCCTCTGAGAAGATGACGCATTTAATGCATACACATTCATGTATCTGATCGACGAATGACAACTGTGTATGGTTTCACTATTGCACATAGATCACGAAAAGTTTGCAAAACTATAAATCTTACATCAGCTCGTCAGTCATTGTACATCTTTTATTTCCCTTTTCATTAGTCTAGCCTTCGAGATTCTTCTCGTCAATACTAGGATCTTCTACATTGTCCTGGAATCTATTCATCAAAATGGTATATAAATCATGTCTAAAAATCATAATGGAACATAGTCAATTAATCGAAATATTTCATTGCATTAAATACAAATGTCTCGCGCTATTGGTATAGATTTGAGAACGACGTATTCAGTAAGTTATTCATAATTTATTTAATTTTTATCTATTAAAATAACTTTTCTTTATTTTTTGTTTTATAGTGCGTCGGTGTATTTCAACATGGTAAAGTTGAAATCATTGCTAATGATCAAGGTAACAGAACAACACCGTCTTATGTTGCATTTACGGATAGTGAACGTTTAATTGGTGATGCAGCTAAAAATCAAGTAGCTATGAATCCTAATAATACAATATTTAATGCTAAACGACTTATTGGTCGTAAATTTGATGATTCAACTGTACAATCAGATATGAAACAGTGGTCATTTAAAGTAATTAATGATAGTGGAAAACCAAAAATTCAAGTTCAATATAAAAATGAAACAAAATTATTTACACCAGAAGAAATTTCATCGATGGTTTTAACTAATATGCAAGAAGCTGCTGAAGATTACCTTGGTAAAAAAAGTTCAAGATGCTGTTGTTACTGTTCCAGCCTATTTTAATGATGCACAACGACAAGCAACAAAAGATGCTGGTATGCTTGCTGGTCTTAATGTCTTACGAATTATCAATGAACCAACAGCAGCAGCAATAGCTTATGGTTCAGATAAAAAAAACAATCGGTGACAAAAATGTTCTGATATTTGATTTGGGTGGTGGTACATTTGATGTATCGATACTTATTATTGATAATGGTATTTTTGAAGTAAAATCAACAGCCGGTGATACACATTTAGGTGGTGAAGATTTTGATAATCGTTTAGTTACATATTTTATACAAGAATTCAAAAGAAAAACTGATAAAGATGTATCACAAAATGCACGCGCTCTTCGACGTTTGAGAACGGCATGTGAACTAGCTAAAGTAAGTTGAGATTTAGTTTTTTACTAGAAAATATTAAATTCCTTGTGTTTCTTTTTTTGGTTAAATAGCGAACATTATCAACATCATCTCAAACAACAATTGAAATCGATTCTCTACATGAAGGTATTGATTTTCACACAGCAATAACACGAGCTCGTTTCGAAGAACTATGTGCTGATCTATTTCGTTCAACACTTGAACCAGTTGAACAAGCTTTACGTGATGCTAAAATGGATAAGTCAAATATTCATGAAATAGTACTCGTGGGTGGTTCAACACGTATTCCAAAAGTACAAAAATTACTTCAAGATTTCTTTCATGGGAAAGAATTAAATAAATCTGTTAATCCTGATGAAGCTGTCGCTTATGGTGCAGCTGTACAAGCAGCCATTTTAAAAGGTGATAAATCCCATGAAGTTAAAGATGTACTATTACTCGATGTTACACCACTTTCATTAGTAAGAAATAAACAACACAAAAATACAAATTTTCTTTATTAACTTTCTGTTCTTTTTTCTCAAATAGGGAACTGAAACAGCTGGTGGGGTGATGACAACATTGATTAAACGTGGTTCAACTGTTCCAACACGACAAACACAAACATTTACAACCTATTCAGATAATCAGTCTAGTGTTGATATTAAAGTTTTTGAAGGTGAACGCAAGGGGGAAAAAGCGGATCCCGGATCCCGGATCCCAATGGATCCCGATGGATCCCGATGGATCCCGATGGATCCCGATGGATCCCAATGGATCCCGATGGATCCCGATGGATCCCGATGGATCCCAATGGATCCCAATGGATCCCGATGGATCCCAATGGATCCCGATGGATCCCAATGGATCCCGATGGATCCCATTGAATCCCATTGGATCCCAATAGATTCTAATGCATGTTTCTATATATTTCTGAAACTGTATTAGCTTTCAATTTCTCTTGCATGACTGACAGAAGTGTCGATTAAGATCTGATGCAGTTAAGCAATTTTATTTTCCGATGTTTTCGGTTGCCGATTTTCTCTCTTATGATCTTCTTCACTAGAAAGATTTTCGGAATTTTTAGCACCTTATTGTAAGCTGTTAGAAAGTTTATTTTTTTCGATCAAAAAGCTAAAACATTTTAGGTAACAAGAATCATATATATAATATAAAATAGAGTTTTTTTTCCGAGAAAAAAGTGGAAAATATTGAATAATTCATCAGCACTTCTCACATTGCCCGATTAGGGTTCATGTTGAAATAAGTTAAAACAGACTTAGGTTTTGATTCAGACCACCTCAATAATACTTAATGCGCTTGCTCGTTTTATTTCATCGTTCTTAATCGTTACAGAAATCACCACTATCTGTCATAATTATAATATTTCTATCAAACACGTCCATCTTCTCGCCCAACAAGTACAACAGATATGATGATTATCGATTTAAATGATTTACCTGATGAAGTTCTTTTCTATTCGAACGATCAATTTTACAAGTTTATAGAGGATTGTTTAGGTGTCGATGAAATGAATTTACTGAAAATACAATCAATTAAAAACATTCGAACATTGTTAAATGTACCAGATGTTTTTGCTATATTTAGTGTTAATTGTAAAGAACTTGTTGATCTTAAAAATAGTATTTGTTTTGTCGATGAAGACAATAATAAAAACATTATGGTTAAGTCAGGAATCAAAGCTGGTATCGATAATTTAATAGCAACACTTAAAGAGAAGAGCAACAAATATATTAAACGAAAAAAAAACTTCAAATCATCATCATCATTATCGTCCGCAACAAATCGTCCTAATTCCAATACATCTTTATCAAATATAATGATTTCTGATTCTGTCGATTCATCGTTAACATCAACACCAGCAATAGCACTTAATTTATTCCCAATCAATGATTACATCGATTTGATTTCCAATAGTATCGAAAAATTTTCTATAAATACTTTTACAAATATAATTTTAAAAAACAACGTTGATTATACTATATTTTTAACTTTATTAGATGCGAACATAGATGGACAAATAAAGTGTGGTTGTAGTGCAATAATTAAGCTTGGTTTTCGTCTAAATCGTAATTCATTTCAACTGTCTTCGTATTTCAAACATCTAAAGACTAGTCATTGTTCTATGATAAAAAAAAAGAAACAAGTATTTATTCAAAATTTAAATAAAAACGATAAATTATTAGACGATTTGTTGCAAAACAAAACTTTTCGTGATATGAACGATTGCAATGATTTCGACGAAGAAAGCTTGAATGATGATAATGATAGTTCTCAAATTGCTACTAACACCTCAATCTCAAGCAACTCTTGTTCTATTAGTAAAAAACGACCAACATCATCATCATCATCGAACACTACAAAGAAAAAAGCATAATAGAGTATTACTAAATAGAGGATTTGAATATTAGTGTTTCCATATTCTTGTCATTTATTTATTACACAGTATTTATTTTTTATTTGGTATTTATTTTTTTATATAGCATTTATTTTTTATATAGTATTTATTTAAATTTGAAAACTTCTATTTTGAGTGTTGGATGTACATACTTATACTTTTTGTTCTTCTCTTACTTTTATGTGTAATTAAATTATCCTAAATAAAGTTATAATTAAATTTTTCGAAAGAGTTATTTATTTTGAACGATTTTATTAGAACCAAGACAATTCTCTAACTATTAAATAATTGTTATAGATAGTTTTTCACTATCTAATAGCTATGGCTAGTATGGAACGGGAATTATTGCCATTTCTGGAAAATATCTCATCCTATTCTGATAATGTTTTCTATGCATTTGTCAAAGAATTTGTTGGCGAAGTAGAAAGTGAAATTTTAGAAATACAACGTATAAAAAATGTTCGAATTTTATTACAAGTACCAGATGTCTTTATATTTTTGCAAATAAATTCTAAAGATATATTTAAACTAAAAGAACGAGCTTGTTTTGTCACGGATGATTTGCAGTATATTGTACGACCAGGAATTAAATCTAATTTGGAGCAATTTATTGAAACTTTGAGAAAATATTATAAATCAACATCACATAATGAGGATTTTGTTTCCTCTCAAACAACAACCAATGTAACTAAAGAAACAACTCATTGTATGTGTCATTTGATAGATATTTATCAATCAAATCAATCAAAAGCATTTATTAATATTTTTGTTAGCAATCTGTTGAAGAATATGACACGATCTAGTAATAATTACCAATTTGATCCTATCGTTAATAAATTTGCATCAGTTTTCAACATATTAGCTGGAAACAATGCCTATGAATTCATTCGACTTAATTTACCAGGATCTCTACCTTCTACTACTACATTAAAATCTTATAATCAAAATATGAATTTGCAATTAAGTGAATGTGAATTTCGATTTGATTCTCTCAAAGACCATTTAGTATTCGTTGATTCTAATCATGTATTTGTGGTAGGTATTTTGAAGTAATGCACGATATGATAGAAAAAAATAAATTAGATTCCTATTAATATCTACATGGGTTGATCAGAATTTATCAACATGCAAGAATAGGGACTGATAATGAAAATAAGCAGTTATTTATATCCCGAAACAAAATGGTCTTTAGCGAATTCTTACAGATTCCTGTCGTAAATATTAGTACATTTTTTTGGGTTTCTCTTAAGATTAATCAAAATTCATTAGTATCCATTAGAATATATCGGAGTTCATTAGAATTCATTTTTTTCTTTAATAGTAATTATAAGATTTAATTGAATACTTTCTTTTTATAGTCAGAAGACTCAACTAGTGTCATTAGTTCGGTATCTTACGATAGTAAAACTGATTGCTTTATTGGATTTTCTCCTCAGTTAGTAAATGGTTTACCTTCTGTTGATCAATTTCAAACCAATAGTTATACTGAATTGCAGCAATGGTTCGAAGACTTCGATAAATCTACACTAATAAATGCACATTTAATTGAACCTCTAATAAGAAATACTTCATCATTAGTTCATTCACGACCATTTATTCTGTCTGCTTATGGAACAAACAATAAATATACTGCTATAGATGTTCTTCGAAAATGGATGTATTTGTATCATGAATGTAAAAAAAGAAATATTAGCGTTGTTGGTTTTTCAACTGATTGTGATTCACGTTACCTGAAAGCTATGCAATTGTCTTTAGGTTTCTTCACTCGAGCACCAAATATCGATTTATTAACTGGCAATAGTAGTTTACTTGAAATCAATATTGCATCGCATTGGAATTTTTTTTTCATAAGACCAACTCAACCATATCTTTGTATGCAAGATGGCATACATCTTGTCACAAAAATCAGAAATCGTCTTTTATCAGAAACAGCAACTATGTCTATTAATAATGAAAAAATAGATGTAAATCATTTATTTTATATAATTCAGAATTATCCGAAGATCGATCACAATCTAGTAAAATCAGATATTTTCCCTCATGATCGACAAAATTATTCTTCATGCGTAAAGATAACATCCGATGACGTTTTAAATTTACTAAAGCATATAAATGCTTCAGCTACTTATGTTTATTTATATTTATTAAAATTAGTAATTCTTACTTATGTTAAGGCAGATACTGATATTCTTGCCCGTTTATACTATGGTTGGATAGTGACTTTCTCTTATCGAATGTGGTGGTAAAAATATTGTCTAATGTTTTTTTTTGTTCTTTTCAGTTATCATTTTAGGAGTAGTCTTCAAATCAAACGAAATTTTTCTCAAAAGGAAAAAGATAATTGTTTTATTACACGAGCTGCTTGGTTATCATCGGAGTTAAATGTTCATTGTTTAACAGCAATAATAATTTTAGTAGCTGAAGGACGGTTACCATCTTATGCAATTAATACACATCTTTTTAGTAGTCAACCTTGCGAGGCGACATTCCGCAGTGCTCGGGCTATGACTGGTATTCTTTCGTCCATAACAAATTTCTTTGTATTCGAGTTTTTACAGAAAATTGGAAAAATTTCAATTTTAAATGAAATAAAGTCTACAGAGGAGGCCAATGATGATGCCCATTCATTAAAATTTCCTGTTCATCACAAAAGTCGACATAGAGGAATAACCATATCTACAAATACTCCAATTACTTCAACAATAACAACTAATGATATAGAACAAATAATTATTAAAGCTTACCGTAAAGCAGAATCTATTATGGATAGTTTACAATTAACAAGAACACTCAAGGAAAACAATTTAAATGATTTCATAACACTTAATGAATTTGTTTTTCAACAACTTACTGGAAAATCAACAGTAGATTATTCTTATTTTAATGAAGAAGATCTTCAAGACAGTCCAGATAATAATGATAGTAGTAATAGTGAAATTGCGAATGAACTTACCGAAACAAATTTTGAAGCGAATGACTATTGTTCAGATGAAGATGATGCAAATGATTATTGTGTGACAAGTGCGAAGGAGACATTTGAAGGAATGAGAGTTTATGATCAAATTGATCCGTCGAAAAAGTCTCATTATTTTCAAATTATCATTAATAATAAGTCAAAATTTATCCATAAGCAAACGGCAGCACGCCTATTGACTATAAATAAAAACTGCTTATCATCAGATAGACGAACACGAGTTCAACAGACAAATCAACAACGTTAATTAATTTAGATTTCCTTTGTTTTTGTTCAAGTAACTAGGAATATATCTGAATAAAATGTTTTAAATAACGGTCGAGTTATATTTCCAAACGAATTGCTGTAAGGCATAGTTTGTTGATGGCACTATTAGAAACCTTCACTTGAACACAAAGATGTAGTCAATATACAAGCACAAATCATTGTAAAAATAGCAGAAGTTAGGGATTTTCTATCATCGTCGCCTGTATTGTTGAGAACTAATAGAATATTAAAAAAAATACTAATGTGCATGCACAATCATAAAGCAGAATGCAAAACTGAATGTCTTAATGGTTCTAGTCCCATGTGCTGAAAGATGGTATTATCTTTTCTTAGTAATCGAATATTGAAAATATCACATAGATAGTCAGAGGTAATGAGTACATTGCGTAATGGTCATTGTAGTTCTTGTACTGCACATTTTGACCCCATTGGATCCCAGTGGATCCCATTGGATCCCAGTGGATCCCATTGGATCCCAGTGGATCTCATTGGATCCCAGTGGATCCCATTGGATCCCAGTGGATCCCATTGGATCCCATTGGATCCTATTGGATCCCAATGGATCCCAATGGATCCCAGTGGATCCCGGGATCCGCTTTTTCCCCCTTGGGTGAACGCCCCATGACAAAAGACAATCATTTACTAGGAAATTTTGAATTGACTGGTATTCCACCAGCACCACGTGCTGTATCAAAAATTGAAGTTACATTTGATGTTGGATATGATGGAATATTAAATGTATCTGCTGTTGAAAAATCAACTAATCGAGAGANCTCCTCCTTCAATATCCATCTTAAGAATATGAACTTCTTGATGCTTATTTTCTTTCAATATTTTATCAAAACTTTTGAAACGTGATGCATTGTTGAATATTCGATTTTCTGACTGTGGGTTATAAGGATACATAAATTTTTGCAACTTTGATGCATCGCCTGAACAAATTTGATGAAAAGTCAATCGATCTATTGGTGTTCCTGGTGGTGGACTCGTGCAATCATATGTATGAATTACACACGATGTTTGCTTGAGCAAGTCAAATTCAAAATTGAAATTATTGAAAGAACCCAAACTATATACGACACAATTAGTAAATGATTTCAAAATTTCGACCCCACATAATATCTTGTTACCATCATGAACTCCACCAAGACGAGTCAGGTTATTTTTATAGGGACAAGGCAATAGCAGTGACGATGGATACGCAAGATGAACCATACTTCCACTCCGATCTCCAATTTTGAGTGCATAGTCTCTCAAAATCTGATATGTAAGGAGTAGTTAACTGCGTTTCCATAAGATCCATTGGAGTTCTAAATCAAGTATTACATTTTGATTATAAGGTTTTAAAAATGGATTAGCAGTACACCATCGAAGATTAGGTGACAAAACTGATTGCAGATGACTGGAAGAATCAATAAATGCAGGTTTATGTTCGATATCAATAATGATTTTATTTTTTCATACCATGGGTGGAATAGTAAGATTTTTAAATACAATACTGGTCAATAATACAATCAGAAATCCAC
This sequence comes from Rotaria sp. Silwood2, assembly GCA_905329745.1. Classification (NCBI taxonomy): domain Eukaryota; kingdom Metazoa; phylum Rotifera; class Eurotatoria; order Philodinida; family Philodinidae; genus Rotaria; species Rotaria sp. Silwood2. The sequence goes on from CAJNSZ010000658.1 coordinate 26,552, forward strand.
TAATAATAACTACACTGATTAATAAGCTTCTACAACGAACAAAGTCTAAGTTTTCGGTGCGCATTGAATGACTTTGTGGAATTGTTTCACTTGCAGTTGGTATATTTTTATAACAGACCTAAATAATTGTTATAAGATTTTACCGTATGTGATCGAAACTATGTCGTCAATTATAAATGAATTTATGAATAATGAAGCAAATTAGAGAAACGTTTTTAGCTTATTTTGCTCAAGCAAACAAACTGGTTAGTGCTAGAGAAGCACAGTCGGTTAAAAGAATAGCATGGACTTGAATAATAGAATTGTGAAAGTTGAACTCTTTCGTGAACACATCTCAATGAAAAGCTACATAAGATGCGAGCATGCTTGTTGAGCATCTCACATCTGTATCCTTCAGAAAGTTATTATATTCACTTCCGAAATTCCACAGACTTTACCTGAAATAATCATAAAAAGGAAAAATTTAACTAGAAATTACCAAAATTTTTCTAATACTAATAAGAAATTTCTCATATAGTATAAAATGATGTAGTGACTAGAAAGATATCCCTAAACGAATTTCATAATAAGCGATTTGCGAAAAGAAAATTGTTCTTCTGCCTCAGATAATAGATAAAAAACTACAAAAATTACTCAAAGTGTTTCTTCCATTTAAAGCTTATATTTTGGCCACAAGTTGACTTTAATCTCAATAGCTAAAATCTGAAAGAATTCATGTCCATAGACCGTTGAAGTCCACTTATGTTGGTTTCGCTAGATTTTCGATTCGAAATAAAGTATTCATAGAAAAATCAAACGATGGTATTTTGATCTAAAACTCTGCACATAAAGAGCTGTCATAGTTATTAGAATGTCTGAAAAATCCAAGCCAACACGAATACTTTATCATTCACATATTGGATAGCTAAAGAAAACGACTATATTTCAAAGAAAAATCAAGCCATGAGAGTTCTTTATAAGCAAAAGTTTACATAAAATATCATCGTTTGATTTTTCCATGAATGTCTTACTTCGAATCAAAAATCCACTGAAACGGTCATAAGTTAATATTTACTCAACATAGATATGACTGACTTCAATCATAAACTACAAGATCCGTCTCTGGTAAATAAACTTAAGATTATATATTACAAAGAAGCTGGGAAGAAGGGGAGTCCCTAAGACTAGAAATCTGTCTCCTCGAAAAATCTCATTTTTTCTTATGAAATAGTCACATTAGACCTTAGAAATTTTTTAATACTAAAATCAGACTGATACGAGGTACTTACTCTGGCTGCGACTCTTACTTATACTCCATGATCGTGCATTCATATGGGCTATTAACAATTATCGACGTCAACTGCCGATTGTGAGCTATATAGTTGAACCGCCAAGTTCAATTATATAGCATTCAAGCGCCCTTTGATAGTGCTATATAGTTGAACTGCCAAGTTCAATTATATAGCGTTCAAGCGCCCTTTGATAGTGCTACATGATACTAAAAACAAATTATTGACTTTTATGAGTCATTAAGGGTCCTATTGCTCACTCCTATCTATCATATAATCATTATGATGATATATATATAATTTTAGTATCAATAATTGTGAGCAATTGAGTTCGACTGTCAAGTTCAATTACATATGATTCGAGGGCCCTTTGATAGTACTACAAGATACTCAAAAATAAATTATTGACTTGTATGAGTCTTTAAGGATTCTATTGCTCACTCCTATGTATCATATAGTCATTATGATGATATATGTGATATTAGTATAAATAATTGTGAACGATGGAGCTCGACTGCAAAGTTCAATTATATATCATTCGAACGTCCTTTGATAGTTCTACAAGATACTCAAAAAACAATTATTGATTCCTGGAAGTCATTAAGACTCCTATTGAGTACTCTTATGTATCGTATATTGTTTATGATAATATATCTGATATTAGTACGTAGAGTTGTAGTCGACGAAGATAGAGCACTTTCTCGAATCATTTATGAATATATAGCTTTTTATTTTAAGTAGTAGAGTTGGCTGAAGGAATATATAAAAGAAAATGTTAGGCATGTGTTCCACTGGAGAGAACAGATGTTTGTATTGTGATTGCCGTCAGCATGTACGCTTGTACGAGTTGCTGTCGTAGCATTTGTCTGTTAGAATGTCGCATAACATTAGGGGAAACTACGCTAATAGTCAGTTGTGACTATTGAAAGACAAGACATGCAGAAGTTCGATGGATTATTTTTAGAAATGATTGATCAGTGAAAGTCAACAATATGTACATTTTTCTTTTATTGCACTGGCTAGTCTCTATTACTAGCCTGTTCATGATTTCTTGAGACACAGATGTTCCATAGTTAACTACCATCAAACATTAAATTGATGAAACGAACTAATGTCATGCGATCACTGTTGTCTTGCCAACATTCATATGATAGAAACGATATGGTGGAAGTGATACATCTGCAGCAACCCTAATAGCCAGTATCTGTAGAACTGCAATAGTTCCACGTGATTATTAGCACATTTTCTTCTAATTTTACACTACATCCTAGAAGACAAATGCTCCCAAAATAAGTCGCATCATCCTATATACTGATGTCAATCACAATGCGTACATGTATTCTTCCCAATGAAATAGAGATGGGCATCACCATGATAACAAGTCAAGTGAGGACCATACACTGTTCACGTAACTTTTGAATTATGGTATAATGAAAAAATTACATGGACACTGTAGGAGTCTTTCTTTGACTTCTCGCCATGGAAATGCTCATCTTTGCAACGTAACACAGGGCTATCATTTTCTTTTATCTGTTCTTCCAGCACATTCTACTACCTGTGATAAAGAGCTATCAATTGATAAGCCATTTGAAGAAGCACTCTCTCTCTTCATCGACAACAACCCTACGTCCTAATATAAGATATATCATCGCAAACAATACATGACGCATAGGGATGATCAATAGGATCCTTAATGACTCATAACTGCCAATAATTTTTTTTCGGTTTTTTATGCGTCTTGTAACACTGTCAAAGGACAGTCGAATCACATATAATTCTACTTAGCGGTCCAACGGTACGGGTCACAATCGGCAGTTAACTCCGATAAGTGTTAATGGCTGATATAAGTATATGATCATGAGATAAAAAAAGAGCCGCAGTCACAGTAAGCACCTTGTATCGTTCTAATTTCAGCATTAAAAAATTTCTAAGATCTAATGTGACTATTTCATAAGAAAAAAATGGGCTTTGTCGAGGAAGAAAATATCTGGCCTTAACGACTGCTCTTTCTACGTTTTTCTGCTTTCCTTTCTGGCCTTGAGAGTTTTCAACACATTTTCAGTTCTTTCTCTTGTACTAAACTTCAATGCACTTGGAAAAAAAGATTCCTAATATCGTCTTCACTATTGAAGAAATCTCGACCATAATAGGAGATATATGTTCGTTACCAGTTTTTTCTCACTTATTTTCCCGTCTCTTACATTGGAGGATAAAAAATCGATAAAAATTTCTATATGTAAAAAGAAAGACGCTGAAGAGTGTCTATGACATTGTACCGACAGAGTAAATCTTACAGGGAAGGTCCCCAGGTGTTACGCTCCGTTTTGAATCGGACATATGCCATTTTGTAGAGCTCAGTGAGTATAGTACCTGGTATAAAGGGTTCGTCCCCATGGTGAACCTTTCAGGAACAACGAGGTTCCATACCTTCTAAAAAAATCATCATAAAAAGATTTGAATTGTAAAAATATTTTGATTTCAAGTTGTTTAGGCTTTTTGATTCAATAAATCATACTCGCCTATTCGTATTCATACGTCCCACTTAAATATGAAGTTTAAACATACCTTTACTTATAATATTTTAAATATCATCAATTATATAAGTATAGAATATTCAAATATTTCCCCTAAAACTATTTTAAAGACTATTTGGGAACACTTTTTTTATTAATCTGGAAAGGATCAAATATTACAGGCGTTGAGAGCACCATTCTTAATCCAAGAGTTGTCTAAATGATGCGCCAATATGTGACACAAAAGATGCTCACATTTACTCGCTTTATTAGAAAAGAAAAATATAACGTTCTACCAGTTATCACCTGTAAGTTCAACAATGTCATAAATCATTTTTTCCGTTACCTCATCATTTTACACATATTCTCTCTCTTTCCTTCCTGTCATTATACATGACGTCATAATCTCTCTCTTTTCTGTTCTTTCAATAGTTTGCCCGGCCAGAACATTCAAGTAGGTTCTCATTCTTACTCTAACTACTGTTCTAGTATATATACACGCCCTTGTTTTTATTTTGGTCGTTCTGTTCTCATTCCATTCTGTTCTATTCCATTATATTCAGTTGTTCAGTTGATTTCAGTCGCTGTTCGATCATCGTTAATTTTTGTTGTTAAGTTATTGTTTTTGTCTCTTCATCGTTTGGTGTTGTGCTACGATCTCAAAATAAAGACGTAAAAATAATTCTCACTTAACTAATTTTTTCTTGATTATTTTCAAAATTATTTTACCATGATAAACATTGCTAATATTGCTAAACGTTTACAGGAAGAAGTCATCGCAAAGTCAAATACTCAGCTTACAAATATTACAGAGAAAGAAATGTCAATTGTATCTCATCTAAGCACGTTGTTAAATGAACTTTCTACAAGTGACAATTATGATATCGAGACAGAATCTTCCCTCGAATGCTCAGACTTTGATGATGCTGATCCCGACTATTCTATTGAAACAACAGACAATCAAGAAGAAAGAGAAGTCGACGGTGATGCATTTAGTCTCGATTATATGCAGAAAGTCGTTGACTTTGCTCGTCGAGATGTATCCTTTACAACTATAAATCATCATTTTCCTCGAGTCAAATATCGAGCGCAACTACAAAGATTTCGAGAGTACGTCGAAAATGATGGTACTTATAAACAAAATTTACAACGGCTTGAAGTTGTTTTGATTGGAAAATGTTAAGAACGCACATGCTAATAATTTACCTGTTCACGATGCGGACATCCAGCGATGGGCTTTGTCTCAAGCGAAAACAGAAAATTTAGATAATTTCACGGCAAGTCATCATTGGCTTCTTAATTTCAAACGACGCAATGGTATTACATCGAGAAAAGTTACAAAATTTATTTCTCGTCGTGAATTTATTGATAACGATGTTATTGCCAATACAGGAGATGAATTTGTCAAAGAAGTTGCAAACATTATACCAAAATACAAATTGGATAGCGTATTGAATGCGGATCAAGCAAGTTTCAACTATGAAATGGTGTCAAATCGAACATTATCATATGTGGGAGAGAAGACAACTTATGTTTCGGTGCAGTCCTTGAACGCCTCGACTCATTCGTACACAGTAATGCCAATAATCAGTGCTGAATGCCAACTGATCGATCCTGCTTTTGTATGTCTACAGGAGTCCACAGGACGATTTCCGATGACAAAAACCGTTTTTTCAGCTTCTAATGTCGTCGTGACCTGTAGCCAATCTGGCAAATTGACCAGTTCCTTATTAGAGTACAGGATTCGAGAAGTTTTAGATAAAGTTACGAACAATCGATTTCTTCTATTAGTCGATCAGTGGTCACCTCAAACCGATATTTCAGCATATAAAAACAACTTAACAAAAGGACAATCATGTAAAATCATGGTGGTACCCAGAAAAACCACATCAACCAAGCAGCCGTGTGACGTCTATTTTTTTAGACAATGGAAAGAGTTAACCAAGAGATTGTATCATCGTGTTTCTCTTGACGAACTCAATGTTGATTTAAGAAGTAGAGATGCTATCATCAAACTACAATCGTTAGTTCATAATCAACTGAGTTCCAGTGTGTTTCGACCAATGATCTCATTTGCATGGTCAGCTTCTGGCTACATCCCACAACAACATCCAAAATTCTCCAACGTAATAGACGCTGCTTCTCTTTTCAATCTACAAGTTGCTCAAATAGACGTTGCAATGAAAGCCCATTTATTGCTTGCAGTCATTGTCGAGAGACATTATGCTTCAAACATTTTTATGTCGCTTATCATTTCTATTAATACTTTTTGCAGTATTTTGTTCAAATAAAATCAGTGAAAAAAGGGATTAGTTAGATTCTCATAGGCTGGAATACGAAAGTCAAAAAGATTTTTGGTTAGTTTTATAAAAAAAAGTGTTCTCAAATAGTCTTTAAAATAATTTTAGAGAAAATATTTGAATATTCTATACTTATATAATTGATGATATTTAAAATATTATAAGTAAAGGTAAGTTTAAACTTCATATTTAAGTGGGACGTATGAATACGAATAGGCGAGTATGATTTATTGAATCAAAAAGCCTAAAAAACTTGAAATCAAAATATTTTTACAATTCAAGTCGTTTTATGATGATTTTTTAGAAGGTATGGGACCTCGTTGTTCCTGAAAGGTTCACCATGGGGACGAACCCTTTATACCAGGTACTATACTCACTGAGCTCTACAAAATGGCATATGTCCGATTCAAAACGGAGCGTAACACCTGGGGACCTTCCCTCGTCAATGAAACGGGATTGTATGATTCTGGCATTCAAAACATTGGTGAATACACTATGATCTACTCAGGCAAAACAAACAACAACAAAACACGATTGGCTCATGGAGTAGCAGTGTGTTTAAATAAACAAGTAAAAATAGCATAGCACAACGGTGGAAGCGTTTGGGAAGCTATCAGTGAACGAATTCTAGTGGTTCGACTTATTACAGATCCAGTCTATATTACAATAAATGCCGTATACTTTCCCATGAACCCAAATGGTCAACAACATGAAACTAATGCAGTGGAAATTTTCTATGACGATCTTCAGCGAACCGTCGATAAAGTTCCATCAAATGATTTACTACTACTTATGGGTGACTTTAATGCACGTGCAGGCAAACAACAACATAAAACAAGTGGCAACATCGTTGGTCTCCATGCAATAGATCACATAAATGAAAACGGTCAACGCTTAATAGGTTTCTGCTCAATGAACAATCTTGTCATATCGAATACATTCTTTGAACACAAACCAATACATAAAATGACATGGATGCATCCTGGAAATAAAAAATGGCATATGATCGATGACACCATCGTTAACAAAAAATTCAGATCAATCGGTGAAGATGTTCGTGTTCATCGGTTAGCAGTTGCTATCATAGGTACAGATCACCATCTCCTTCCAACGAAACTTCGATTCCATCTTAAAAGTCGGAAAAAACTCAATCAACGGCGACCATCACGGCTGGACAGATAAAAAATGAAAGATATCGATCGCATCGAGTTATTTCAGAAAGAACTGGACAGAAGACCAACAGAAACCAGCAGTAATCCAATATGCATAAACGGCAGGTACTCTGAATTTGTGGAATACGTCAAGAAGGCAAGTGTAGACATTTTTCAACAAGATCACAACGATACGCAACGTAAAGAATGGCTCACGGGTGAAACCATCGAGGTCGTGGAAAAAAAGCACAAGCATTTCTTGAATGGCAAAATCACCAAGGATCCAAGGCAGAACAAAGACACTACCAGAAGTACCGGTCACTAAGAACACTTGCAAAAAAAGAAGATTGAAGCTCGTAAAATTGAATATTGGGATAAACGAAGCCAAGACATCGAAACGGCTGTAAAGAAGAATGATCCAGCAACTGCTTATAGATTAATCCGATGTCTTCGAGGTGGACATGCGAATATTGAACATTTTCCAATAGAAGGCAACGATGGTCAACTTCTGTTATCTTCACCGGAAAGCAAGGGGGAAAAGCGGATCCCGGATCTCGGATCCCAGTAGATCCCTATGGATCCCGCGGCTCCTAGTGGATCCAGAGGCTCCTGGTGGATCCCGACGGATCCCATGGATTCCACAGGATCCAATTGGATCCCTATAGATCCCACCGGATCCTAGTGAATGTTTCTAAGTATTTTTGAGACCGCATTAACTTTCAATTTCTCTTGCTTGGGTCGCCTGGGTGTCAATTCAGGGCTGATGCAATCAAGCAATTTTATTTTTCAATGGTTTCTGTTATGATTTGCTCCAATTCTCGAAATCATCAGCACGTTGTAGAAGGTTATTAAAGTATGTTGTTGTCAAGGAAAAAGCTAAAATATGATAGTAATAGGAGTCATATATAATAATTATATAAAATTGAAATTTTATCCTGACAAAAAAGAGTGGAAAGGATCAAGTAGGGATGCAACGGTGAGAAAACGGTGAAAGCCGGTAAGACTACGAAAGACCTACGGTGAAGGCCGGTTTCTTCTAGTATTATGACATATCTCTACTAGTGTGATCCGGTGGTACCAATGCACCGGCCTTCACCGTAGGTCTTTCGTAGACTTACCGGCTTTCACCGGTCTTAACGGTGAGCTTGAAAGTGCATCCCTAGGATCAAGTAATTTATCGACACATCTCACCCTATTCAATCAGAGTGCATGTTGAGAGAAATTAAAACAGACTAAGGTTTTGATTTAGGCTAACTTAGGAATACATCATGCACTTTCTTTTTTTATTTCACCGTTCTTAATCGTGGCAGAAATCTCCATTATCTGTTATAATTATACTACTCTGTCGAATCCATCTATATTCTTCTCCAGTACATACAAGCACAATTGATGAATATCGATTTAAATAATTTATCCGATGAAGTTCTTTTCTACTCAAACGATCAATTTTACAAGTTTATTGAAGATTGTTTAGGTGTTGATGAAATGAAGTTATTGAAATTACAATCAATTAAAAACATTAGAACCCTGTTAAATGTGCCAGATGTTTTTGCTATATTTAGTATTAATTGTAAAGAACTTGCTAATCTTAAAAATAATATTTGCTTCATCGATGATGATAATGATAAGAATGTTATTGTTAAATCAGGAATCAAAGCTGGTGTTGATTATTTAATAACAATACTTTAAGAGAAGAACAACAAGTACATTAAACGAAAAAAAAAACTCCAAACCATCATCATCATTATTATTTTCTACAACAAATCGTTCTAATTCAAATACACCTTTGTTAAATACATCTATTGCGGATTCCATCGATTCATCATTAACATCAACACCAACAGCAACACCTAATTTAATACAAATTAATGATTACGTTGATTTGATTTCCAATAGCATCGAAAAATTTTCTATCAATACTTTTTAAAATGTTATTTTAAACAACAACGATGATTATGTTATATGTTTAACGTTATTACATACGAACATAAATGGACACATAAAATGTGGTTGTAAAACAACAATTAAACTTTGTTTTCGTCCAAATAGAAATTCATTTCAATTATCTTCTTATTTCAAACACTTGAAGGGTAGTCGTTGTTCTATGATTAAAAAAAAGAAACGACTATTAATTGAAAATTTAAAATACAATAATAATTCATCAGATAATTTTTTGCAAAATAACAATTTTTGTGAGATAAACGAGGACAATTATTATGATGAAGAAAGCTTGAACAATAACAATTCTTTTATCAAAAAACGACCATCACCATCATGATCAATGAACAGTACAAAGAAAAAGGCGTTATAGAGTGTAACTAAATAGAGAATTTGAATATCATTGATTTTATATGCTTGCCATTTATTTATTATACAGCATTTATTTATGTTTGAAAACTTTGTTTTTGAGTATTGTATCTACATTAGCTTATATTTTTTGTTCTTTTCTTACTTTTGTGTATAATTAAATTATGTTAAATATAGTTGGAACTACATTTTTTGAAACAGTTATTAACTTCAAACAATTTAACTAGAATCAAGACAATTCTCTAAGTATTATATACTTTTTATAGATAGTTTTTTTATTATCTTATAGCTATGGCTAGTATGGAACAAGAACTATTACCATTTCTTGAAAACCTCTCATCCTATTTTGATGATGTTTTCTATACATTTGTCAAAGAATTTGTTGGTGTTATAGAAGGTGAAATTTTAGAAATACAACGTATAAAAAATGTTCGAATTTTATTACAAGTAACTGATGTCTTTTCATTTTTGCAAATAAATTCCAAAGACATATTGAAATTAAAAGAACGAGCTTTTTTGTTACGGATGATTTACGGTATATTGTACGGCCAGGAATTAAATCTAATATCGAGCAATTTATTAAAACATTGAGAAAATATTATGAATCAACATCAACTAATGTCAATTTCGTTTCATCTCAAACAACATCCAATGTATTTAAAGAAACAAGTCATTGTATGTGTGATTTAATGGATATTTATAAAGAAAATCAATCGAAATCGTTTATTAATATTTTTTCTGTAATAATCTGTTGAATAATATGAAACGATCTAGTAATAATTACCAATTTGATCCTATTGTTAATAAATTTGCATCAGTTCTCAACATATTAGCTGGAAATAATGCCTATGAATTCATTCGACTTAATTTACCAGGATCTCTACCTTTCACTACAATATTAAAAGCTTATAATCAAGATATTAATTTGCAATTAAAAGAATCTGACTTTCGATTTAATTCTCTCAAAGATTATTTAGAATTAATTGATTCAAATCATGTATTTGTAGTATGCATTTCGGAATAATATAATATATATGATAGAAAAAAAAGAATTTGATTCCTCCTATTAATATCTACAGAAGTTAGTCGGAATACACCTATAGTTTATTAGAATTCATTCTTTCTGTTTTATAGTAATTAAAAGATTTAATTACATATTTTCTTTTTATAGTCCGAAGACTCAACTGGAGTTGTTAGTTCCGTATCATACGATAGTAAAAACAATGGTTTTATCGGATTTTCTCCTCGATTAGTTAATGGTGTACCTTTGGTCGATCAATTTCAAACCAATAGTTACACCGAATTACAAAAATGGTTTGAAGAATTTGATAAATCTTCGTTAATCGCTGTGAATTTAATCGAACCTATATTAAAAAATCTTTCATCACTAGTTCATTCATGACCGTTTATTATTTCTTCTTATGGAACAAATAACAAATATACTGCTATAGATGTTCTTAGGAAATGGATGTAAAACAAAGAATATCAATATTGTTGGTTTTTCAGCTGATGCTGAACCGCGCAACTTAAAAGCCATGCAGTTATCGTTAGGATTTTTCACTAAAACACCAAATATCGATTTAATAAGTGGAAATAATACTTTACTTAAAATTAATATTGAATCATATTGGAATTTCTTTTTTATAAGACCAGTTCAACCATATCTTTGTATGCAAGATGGCATACATCTTGTAACAAAAATTCGAAATCGTTTATTATCTGAAACAGCATCTATGTCCATTAATAATCAAGAAATTGATGTTAACCCTTTATTTTATCTAATTCAGAATTGTCCGAAAATTGATCATAATCTCGTGCACTCAGATGTTTTTCCTCATGATAGACAAAATTATTCTTCTTGTTTGAAAATAACATCTGATGACGTTTTAAATCTATTAAAAGATATAAATGCTTCAGCTACTTATGTATATTTATATTTATTAAAATTAATAATTCTTACTTATGTAAAAGCTGATACTGATATCCTTGCACGTTTATACTATGGTTGGATAGTCACTTTCTCATATCGAATGTGGTGGTAAAAGAATTATATATTGGTTTTTGTTCATTTCTCTTATGAATTCTAGAAGTAGTCTTCAGATTAAACGAAATTTTTCTCAAAAGGAAAAAGACAATTGTTTTATAACAAGAGCTGCTTGGTTATCGTCGGAATTAAACGTACATTTTTTAACAGCCATAATAATTTTAGTATCTGAAGGACGTTTACCATCTTATGCAATTAATACACATCTTTTAAGTAGTCAACCTTGTGAAGCGACATTCCGCAGTGCTCGGTCTTTGACTGGCACTCTTTCATCCATAACAAATTTCTCCGTATTCGAATTTTTACAAAAAATTGGAAAAATTTCAATTTTAAATCAAATAAAATCTACAGAAGAGACTAATGGTGCTGCACATTCATTAAAGTTTCCTATTCATCACAAAAATCGACATAGAGAAACAACAATGTTTTTAAATACTCCAATTACATCAACAATAACAACTTATGATATAGAAAAGATAATTGTTAAAGCTTATGCTGAAGCACAATCTGTTATGGATAGTTTACAATTAACAAAAACACTTAGGGAAAACAATTTAAATGATTTTAAAAAACTCAATGAATTTGTTTTTCAACAACTTGATGGAAAATCGACAGTAGATTATTCGTATTTCAATGAAGAAGATCTTCATGATAGTGCAGATAATGATATTAATAGTAATAGTGAAATTGCTGCTGATCTTTCCGAAACAAATTTGGAAATGAATGAATGTTGTTCCGATGAAGACGAAGCAAATGATTATCATATGACAAGTTCGAAAGAGACATTCGAGGGAATGAGAGTTTATGATCAAATTGATCCATCAAAAAAATCTCATTATTTTCAAATTACCATTAATAATAAACAAAAATTTATTCATAAACAAACAGCAGCACGATTATTGTCTATAAATAAAAACTGTTTATCATTAGATAGACGAAAACGAGATCAGCAGACAAGTAAACAAGGTTAATTAGTTTAGATTTCATTTTCTTTTTTGTTTAATTAACTAAAAGTATATTTGAATGAAATGTATTAAAATAATAGTCGAATTATATTTCTAAACGCATTGCTTTAAGGCATAGTTCATCGATCGGACTATCAGAAACCTTCACTTCAACACGAAGAACTAATGTCCGCGCCAGAATAAAAGAGGGGTGAGTGTAAGCTCAATAACTCGACAACCGCAATACCTAGCTACCTGCGGTTTTCACCAATCGAAAGAGGAGGAGCGGGCACGTCTTTTTCTTCGATAATGTATAAGACGAAATTCTTTTAAAACTAATGATATTTGAAAAACATGCAAAACAACTCATGAAAATGACCTGTCAGCTAGATGAAATNNNAACTCTAAACCGGCGATAAAATATCTTAAAGTTTATCTAAACGCAGTTTCTTTGGCGAAGCACATCTAGTTGCGATCGGAAAAAGGTTTGTCAAGATTTACGTCTATGTGCGGTTCATAAAAACTATTGAAACGTGTTCAGACGCCATTTTGAAGTGGATCGCGTCTCGACGCAAGACATGTTCTACCACAGAGTCATTCATTCTAATTTGTTTCACACGCATATTAGTCGGGATTGGAAAACAGTTCGAATAAAAATATATTCATATGTATGAATCAATGCTTTGCATAAATTATTGTGCCTTTTTCATGGCGATACTTCAACACTGTATGAAATAGAAAAATAAATATGTCCGTTCAAATACTATCGTGTTGATAAAAATGATTAATTTCTGAGCATTTTTTATTCAACTCGAGTGTGATTTTATTATAATTTACGTGGTGCAGTATTATAATCGTATATCCCCAAGATTGTATACGGAAAAATACGATTCTATACGAAGAAAAACGGAGTTCATATACGGACTCCATATACAGGAATTGTGAACGACCGTTTTCTCCCTATACGATCGTTTATGACCCAGTTTGTTTGACCTTGGGGTTTATAGATATTTTATGCCTTAATGATTTTGCTTATTTCGGTATGTAACAATGATGATTGAAGGTTCCTCCTAATATCTTGATTATTACACGAAGAAAGACAAATATAAAGTAAAGACGTTACCGAATAAAATAAAGTAGATTAATGAGGTATTCTGAAACATCGGCAATATAACATTGAGAATGATATAATCAGTTTAGTGAACATATCCATTTGTAAACGAAAGTTCATTCACGATTCATATACATTTTCTATTTTATTCGGCAACGATTATCGTTACGTATGACTTCGTGGTATATACACTTGCCTCTTAATCATTTATTCACTTGTTCTAATCCCATTTCTGTCATTTCATATTCAACAACGGTCCAAGATTTCGTTCGCCTGAATTTGGGTAAAGACTATCGTTGAAGAATAATGATGGTGACTCAGATCAAACCTGGGACAAAGTGAAATATCTTTTTTCAAATTAAAAATATAGAGTTAGACGCGTCTAGACACGATTTAGTTACGGAGCGCATCTTTAGTAAAAACATTTATTGCGTTAAGGCGCGATTCAGACACGTTTTGAGTAAAAATATATTTACATGAGGACAATCACAAAGCTACTTGACGATAATCGTGCTGTCTTTGCCAGACAAAACATTCATATATCTTTTATCGGACGGTTTGGGGTTCATTTAACAAAATAATCAGTATTACTCTCCAGTTAGTGATAGATTTGCATGACTATTCACTGTACTCCGCTATTGGGTTATTCGCTTTTGGAGGTAGATCTGGTAGTTCACTTCATTGGATTAAATTGATTTTACTGGCGATTACAATGGTGTTTATATTGCTTGACTACTAGAGTAAGTAGCTGATAGTGAGGAGGATGTATGATTATGCGTAAGTGTTATCGATTGGGAAGAAATTATAGTTGACATAGACGATGATATGGAACCAACGCAGAGGTCAATAGTTGTGCTCGATGTTGATTATATCTCTATCAGAAAATAAGAGAAGTATACATGGCTGCAACCAGCCAAAGCACAGAAGAAAGGAATGCTGAGAAGATGGATGTTCATTCATAGGATCAACGCGTTATTATTTATTCGAGCTTATACGAGATTTCTTGTCATTTATCAATATGGTGTTGTTTCCGTATTTCTCTTTTGATTGCCGCTTTAACCTAGGTCCATAGCAAGAGTCTCAACTAATTGTGCAACATATGCTACCATAATGTAACAGAAATAAGTCACATGAAAGAACATAGTTCACAGAGAAGAAATGGAAAACGAAGAGTCAAAAAGCCATGCCAAGTTTCACAAAACGCTGAATACACTAATTTGTTTGTTCGAATGATCTTTCTAATGTTTTACATGCGTTTTCCGTTTCCTTCCATGAATGGCAAATCTGAATCCTACCGCGTTGTGCATGACTTTTCAATGTATGCGACGCATTACATATCACAACGCGTCATATTAAACGAACTTCTAGTAGACATTGAATGAGTGCTTGAAAAACATTATTTGCATTCATGTAGTTTACTGCATAACTTCCTACCGAAAAGTAATTTATTCGAGATTTTTCTCTAGTGTAAACATGTAAAGCTTATCCACAACTAATGCATTGCCTCGTCGCTGAACAATATTGAACTGCTAGATGGGTAAAACTGTCATCAAAATCGAAAAAGAAGCAGATTCTATGATCGATATTTCTCAGAGATCCCATGAGCTTAAAGAGATCAAAAGCTTCCAAGAAGTTTTTTTTGACAATTTACACAGAAACAGCTCGAGAAAAGGTTCGCACCTGACGATCCATTCAACAAACGGAACGAATCATTGTGAACATGGTCTTTAGAATAACATAAAAGAGTCTGAAACCTCTCGACTTTTTTTGAAAGTTCATAGCCATTTTTGTGGTCTAAAAATGCTTTCGAGGAAGACATTTCGAGCGAACAAGTACGACATTCGTTCGTTATATCACACCTGTGGTATAAGGTATTTTCTTTTTCTTTTTTGGTTCCTCTGCCGATGTCTTTCTTCTTTTTTTCTTTTCTTTTCTCCATTTTTTGACCTATTGCTCAATTTAGCTTACACTGCATTAGCGCAGTTGGAAATTGAAGACGAAGCTGTTTCACTTCTTCTTTTTCTCTCTGTTTTCTACACACTCTATGTTCTCGAAATCAAGAACTACTGTGAACGCTCTTGAAGAAACTGTGCATTGCTGATAAGGTAAGACTGTAACAGAAGTTTGCCCCTTGGGCACATTCTTTCGAAATAAGTGCTGCTGACTGCGTTCGAATTCGAACCGTGTAAAAATACATAACTGTTTCATTTTACCTACGTCTGAATATGTCTAACCTGCGTTCGATAATGACATTTGATTGATAACACGTTGAAATTGTCGATCATTTTAGTATTGATCAATTTTTTCCATGTCATATTTCTCAAGTGCTTTACACCTTCTTTTTGGAGTTTTCTGTTTTAATTCATTGAGATCTAAACATAGATCAGCTTTTTCAGTTCAAAAAGACTGAGATTTGTTCCTCTCTCTCTCTCTCTCTCTCTCTCAAATATCATGCGAAACGTTCTTCGGACGTCTCACGACTGCTATCAATCGATTTTTTTAAAAGAATATATGGTGGTGGTCTTTGACGATTCCATGCTGGATCCGAAACTGATTGACAAACATTCGTGTAAGCTCCATTGATTGATACGACGTTTGAGAATAGGTTCCAACTGAAAGCAGCAAGATGATCCTCGAGCAACTAAGACATTAGTTCCTTTGAATTATGCTTCCCTCCACATTGGATACATTTTGATATTCTGAGCATTGATAATTCTTCAAGTTCACACATCTTTCTTCGTACACTTAACATTTGGCTTCGCCTATTTGCGGGCAATTTTTCCAAAGTGTTCCATTCGACAACAGTTTGAACAGATAAATACATTTGCTTGGGCATAATATGCGATTACTTGATGCTGTATGTTCATCAACAATATTTTACCTTTTCCAAGAGCCATATTTCGAGATTTGACAGCACGGAAATCAAGTTTCAAGACACGCAATGATTGCTGTACTTTATTTCTAAGGCGCATTACATCGAAAATATCTGCATATTTATCTTTGACTTCTTTCACAAAATTATCTTTATTGATGTGAAGAGGAATCGCCAATAGAACACGAGAAAGTTGAGGAAAAATTGAGGACGTTTTCATCGAGTACGTAAAGCCTATGAGAGATTGGAACTAATAGTTACTCTCTTGTAGAAAGGCAAACAAGTTGCTGTTTTCAACAACCACGAAAACACAAGTTTCATTACTTTTGGCACGAACTGAGCGGTATACATTAGTTTTTAAATAGAAATAAAAATTTGCGATGAATGTGTAACGACGTCTTCTATTGCTCAGGCTCTTACTCAGAAATTTTATAATGGGAAGATAATTTTTTAAAGAGGTTTGCATGACCAGAATAAATTTTCCGCTGGGCGAGATTCACGTGCTCATACCATCTTTAGAGAAATTTTCTTCCAAGACGATACTGAAGTCCACTTAGTTACCTTCTGCCTACAACCTTGTCATCACTGGTTTATCATGTATATACTGTGCGAAAAATAATTGAAAAGGGCGTGAAAGGATACCGAGCAGCAGCGAAATGATGCGAAACTGGTGAAACCCATTGCTGATTATCACTATTCACATTAACAACAACGATGGTCTCAGTTTGCTTCCGCAGATCATGCTGATCCTGAAGAGATTGAATGAGCATAGCGTTTTGTTGTTAGAAATACCTTCAAAAGCACTTGATTGGTGTATTACTAAAGTCAACAATAGTTGTTCTCTAATATTAATACTGATTATGGGACTGTGAATGCGCTTCTGAATTGCTGCTGACACCTAGATGTCCTCATTTCGCCGAAGTAGACCTTCCTGAAGGAATACTACCAATTGGAAGAAAATGTTATTGACGAAGACTGATGTTTGTTCGTGATAGGATGCGCAGTCGATACTTGGTGGAGTATAGGAAGCATAGTTATCGAAAAAGTCACTTGATGTGCTTGTTTTAGAAATCGTCGTGTTTCATGACAAAGGAGTAGATGGATAGTGAAAAGTTGTTCATCAAGTGATGGTTGCGGATAGTCTTCACAGATGAATTTCGCTGTGAAATTGTAGTAAATCATAAGCTGCTTGTCAAACATCCAGTTAGATGCATAAAGTGGAAATATATTCATCTTTGTGCACATTGAATCAAGTTCTTGACTTTCGTAGACTTGTATTGAGTTTGATCAACCGTTAGTGGTTCGGGGTTAGCATGAGATACTTTCTTTTCCACAAACAGGTGCAGATCAATTGTCATACTTGATGAATCAATTGGAAAAAGCGAGAACAATGCGTTGCAAAACTCAGGACACTCTGCATCAAATACACGGCTTTTTGTATGACCAACTTTTCTTTGTCTCCTCTTTGACAAGTTGTTCAAGTTGCAAACTATTTTGTGGTATATCCGTTCTTTAATGAGTTTCTGTCTCAAAAGGATTTTGATCTATCTAAACATCTTGCAAAGGCGACAAGTATTTCCACATGTCAATCATCTCACTGATTATTGTCTTTTCATATCGTGTGATGAATAACAACCAAAATGAGAATGCGAGACAGGACGTTATGATTCTACTTTTTTTACGAATTTTTCTTTGCCTGATTATTTTTTTTTTTTGACATGTAGATTTATTGTCCCTATAATATAAGGTTGACAATGTGATGTTTAAAAAAAAAGACTTTAAGAGAATCATAGCAACAATAACAATAACACGAACAGAGATAAGAAAAAAAAAGAATAAGAATATGAAGCTAAAAGTAATAACATTAACAGAAGAATAAGAGCGAAGTAAATGTGAAACACTTATAAACATTGTAACAATAAACTATGGCTACATCTTTTATACGTTATACATATAGTAAACAGCAGTGAGGTTCGAAGTAACAATACAATGGTAACCCTCTATATGATATCATATATATATATATATGTGTGCGTGTTCCGTTGGGGAAAAAAAAAGACACATGTATTATTACAGTTTATATTTGTATATATAAGTTTCGATTTACAATGTAACAACTGTTGTTTCCTGCATCAGATATTTATAGTTGAATGTATGTATAGGGAAAGATGAATGTTTGAAGTACCTATATTGTTGAGCGTGAATCGTTAAAAAGTTTATCATATCTATTTTCGAATGTTGAGCCCTTTCAGATAATCTATTCAGAAATTTGCTATTTTTTCGTATTCCCATGGACAGATACCAGCATTTTTGTGGGGTTTTTGATGCTAGATATGCAGTAAAAGTGAGTTGATATTGGTGAGCTTCAGCTGATGTCTCAAGGTGTTTGTTAAATTTTAACCAATATCTATATAGATAGTCATTTATTGTGTATTCCTTAGTTAAAGTGTAGACAGTTAGGTCCTCCCAACGCTTTAATTTGTGTGTTATACGGAGTCCTGTACAGATAATACAAATAAGTTGTTACACTATAATGATATTAAATGAATCAAATATATTGCTAGAAAAAAATTATAAATTTGAGCATTTTCAAAATGTTAAAATTTGAGAGTACGCCTATATCAACAAGAAAACTGTTATAATTTTGAAATAATCATTTAATTGACACTTTTTTACAATGAATTATTTTAAGAGCTCTGATCACATATCAAAAATTTATAGCAGTCAGAGTTCGTGAGTTCTAAACTTTGCCTCTAGAAGGGGTCGCACTGACAAGTTTTTTGTTCTTTTCCCATACATATATGAGTAGTCGATTGAATAGAGAAAAAGTAGAAAACATATTTATATTGTTGTTGTAGCAATACTATTTCTTTTCTCAAACGCAAAGTATAAGCAATATGTCAATAAAGAAGGATTATTTTTCATTAACATCCGGCATTAAGATATATTATGAACTCTGTTGTTCATCATCACCATCATCATCAAATTTATCGACAAAAATAGTAATGATTATGGGGGCATATGCAACATTAAGACATTTCGATGAGCTTGTCCAATATCTTGTTGAACATTATCCATCATCAATAGAAATATTGACTTACGATCATCGTGGAATCGGTCACTCAAAAGCAACAACAGCCGCCACAACAATACGGGAAACATCAAATCTATTAGCCCACGATGCTTATCAATTAATTAACCACGTATGGGGTGATCAAGCTCCAGTTCATGTGTTAGGTATGAGTTTAGGTGGAATGATAGCGCAAGAATTAGCTTTGTTATTAATACCCGAACAACGTCTTTTATCGCTTTATCTGGGAATTACAACTCGTGGTAAGTAGATGCTTGATAATTTTTTTATTCAGTTCCAATAGCTACAGAAGTGATAAGAAACTGATTCATCAGTATATGAAAAACTCTGATCATAAATTTGAAGTTTAGTTTCTAAAAGACATAACAGTGAAGGAAAAATATCTATTTTCTGGGTAGATATACCGGTCGTAGTAATTTATAATAACCAATTGATGAGGTCTGAGCGAAAATCTAAACTGATCAATCTAACCCGATCAAATTTTAAAAATATCAATGGACTTCACCTTTTTCATAAACTACAAAGCTAATAAGAGCATTATTGATTATCGCAAAACATGACAACAACATGAAAAAAGTCAGTCTCGTATCATTTCATCAAAATCTTCCAACATATGATCATCAAGAACTTTTTGGTGATTATATTAAACTTTTTCAATCACTTTTTTATACCAGTTTAAACTGTTTTTCAACTCGCGAGTAAACGGCTCTTCTGATCTGGTTGAGTTTTTTAGATGCCTTCAGCTCTGCAAGAGAATGGTTATTCTCTTCACTATTTCATACAATGCATACATCAGGTGTATTTCATACTCTTTTTCGAAATATCGAATTGGTATATGAAAATAACGATCTTATGTCTCTCTACTTAGGTTCTTATATTCGACCGTTAGCATTATTACCCAAATGGGTTTTTTCTCGAATAATACTGCCTTATTTTGGGATGAAACTGGATAACGAACAAATGCTTCGTTCATTGATACCACTAATATTTAATGGAATAGAGGAAGAAGAAATGGAGGAACTTATTAAAAAATGGTCAAACGATTATGACAAATGGTTCATATTTCAGGATATTGATGGATGTTCACATCAGAATGTTATTTTTCACTCGCATTATTTAACGGATGAACATGCACAACAGATCAAAGATGCACGAGTATCGGTGACAGTACAAATAGCCATGCAAGATAAACTTATACCACCTAAAAAACAACAAGAATTAGCTGATTTACTCAATGCAAAAACAGTGGTCATGGATCATTCTGGTCATATGTTCAATAGACAAAGTCGATTAAAATTTTCCGAAAGTGTTCTTCAACATATTCAAAATGCAACTTCTTGAAATTGACATTGGATTTGTCTGTAGATTAGAGATTTCATCTAATTAATTGTTCAGCTTTGTAGTGTAGATTAACACTTTTTATTGTCACAAAGAAAACTGATTCGTATATGAATTTCAAAAACAATGTACTGGTTGTAGTTTTATGAATTAGGGTGTGGGTGATGAGAAGACTAAGACTTCAAGCCCACACCCACACCGTATTTGGATTATTTAGTAGCTAGCAGATTATAGTAGATTATTCTTACAATCTTATCATAATCGATTACATTTTTCATATATCATTTGGATTATTTAGTAGATAACAGATTATAATAGATTATTCTTATTATCTGTTATAATCGATTGGGTTTGTCATATATTCTGTGGATTATCGGAGAAAAGATCAGTTATAATTGGTTGTCGAGTGTGGGAATCAATTATAATCGATTAAGTTGGTTAGTTTAATCCGAGACTGGCATATTTAATCGATTTTTATGATTTTTCTCGGATTAATCAAATTTTCATCTGATTATTCGTGCGCTTTTTTTACATGCGTAGTTTTGCTGGTTGAAGTTTTGAAAAATCTTCATAATGAAGTATAGTATATTGACTGTGGGATTAACTTGATTTTATATTTCAAATTTCAAAATAGTTGTTTTACTCATTTTCAACGTTGCTCTTTTCAGTACTAACCTTCGTCAACTTAAATAATTACTAAAATTAATTTTTAATATGAATGATTTCTTTTTGATCATAATGATATCTATTATTATCATAACTAGAACTATTCGACTCTATATTTTGTCTATGAATAGATTTCGATGAGGCTAAGGAAATTTCAAACGAGCTGGCACCTATAATCTTGTTCACTTAATTTTTGATCTATTGTAAGGTTGCCTTTTTAAAAAAATCCAATTAAACAATTTTGACCTGACATTTTCAAAACGGCCAAGTCAAATGAATAGTAGAGTTTCTTGACAATATCATATACAATGAAATATTCTCTTTCGAACTATTGTATTTTCAAAAATGGCTATTTTTCACAAACAGGCTACAAAAATCAAATTGATTTGAGAATCGAACAACTTAAGAGTGTTCTAAATAATTATTTAGCCTAGTTGTTAAAAAATGTCATGTTGAAATTGTTCATTTCGAATTTTTCGAAATAAAAACCTTGGAAAAGGGTAAACAATCAGTAGAAAAGCCATCACTCCTAACCATTAGATCATGAACACGAATTCTTTGACGACTTTCTTAGTTTAAACAAAGCTGTATATGACGAATGTGCAAGACAACCTCGAAAATCACGGAAACAATTATTAAATACTAAACACACACAAAGTATTTCGCAAAATCTGTGGTAAGAGTGAATAAATTTCTTACAGTTCTTTTGATTGTTTTTAAATACTGAAGACACCTTCTTATTTCATTTCTGCCACTTTTCTGTTAGCGAACAGTGACAATTGTTGATACACGAGTATGCCCAAGAAGTAATTCGAAGTACATCAACATAACATCGACACCATCTGTATTAACTAATTGATTCTAAGTGCTGTTTATTGACTTAACCTTTTCATAAAGTTGATGAAGGAAATTATCCTGCAATACTCTATGTAAACGCATAACTTTCATTACACCTCTTTGTGGGAGGAAGCCGACACAAGTTAAACGCTTTGTTGATAATATAATTAGTAACACATTCGTTTTCTCTCATTATCAGCTGTCAATATTTATGTATAATTGTTTTTAAATTGATGATTGTATCTCAAGGACATTCGTCGTAAAGATGATTAATTTATGTATCCGTATCAGATAGATTCGAATGACATATTCTTGGAGTATCAAAAGAGAAGAAAACAGCATGGGAATTGTTTTTTTGTTTGATTTAACAAAATAATAATTATATTGATGATTCTAGATGGAGAGACAGTTTTTATTGTCGTAAATTATCCAAAAAACTACTTGCACCTGCTCTTGATGCGTTTAGATAAGAAAACTTGATATAATATATGTTAAAAATCAGCTATGGACAGTATCATTACAATAAAATGGCAAATATATTACAATAATCGGATATCTGTATTTTCAAATATATTAATGTGCAAAGTTTCATTGAAATTTTATCTGAATAGACATTTTGATTAAGAGTCATCTGAAAGAACAAGAAGAAAATATTAAATACTAGAAATGTGAAATTTTGTTTGGTATAGTATTCCCTTTAACCTAATTATAATTAATTTTTTCATTACCGACATAAAAGATAATGTGATTCAATACCACCTATATTTTACTTTCTTATGACATGTGTCTAGTAGGTACTACAGCAAAATGACGATTTAATATTGTCCTATTGTTTCACGTTTGCTTTCATGCAAATGTGCAAAAAAAAGTTCTACAAGTGATTTGTATGAATGTTATGCATCATTACAGCTCGTCCCACACATTTGCACTCCTGATAATAAACAGAATTGATAACTGTAAAGAACGAATAAAACTATCGAAGCGAAAAGAGAGAAAAAAATTATGAAGAGCAAAATGTATATAAACAGCATCGAATATTTTTATCATTGCCATACGAAAAACCAGACACACAAGACAACTGAATCGCGAGTAAGTGGTATTTCTGTTGGAGATTCAAAGCATATTTGCACCTCCAGAAAATCCATCTAGGCGCTGTACATTTGATATACAATCGCAGCAGTTTCTTTTTGTTAACACAGATACGAACTGAAGAGAACCAACCGTTTCGCCTTTCAAAGAAAAAAGAATCGAAATTGTTTTGGTTTTTAATTTTCCATCACTAATATAGTCCTGAAGTGTCCGAGCAGAATATTCGCGCTACGATTATTCTATTTTATACAAACTTTTCCTGATGATGATGATGATTATGATTATTTCTCATTCCAAAGATGCTTAGAGCATCTGTCATGGATTCTCTAACACCGTTGAACGTAGTCAGTATTCAATCAATTTACTTGGCAAAAAAGGTTTTTACACAGAAATCGTGCAGACCCGTGGTCTGCTTCTCTAGTACAATATGTAAGATGAAGTTGACACTTTTATTAAAGATACTAGACATAGTTCTGGGTGCATACGTTTTTCTAGAGATACTTCATAGATGAATGAAAACTTAAAAATATCAAAGTTTCAGAAATCAAACATTCTATAAATAATCCATCTGGATTTTTTTATTTGTTACTTACTGACTTGTGAAATTGATCGAATAACACGATAGTATATTCTATTTTATTTAGTCAAATTTTGTCAAGTTTAGACAATGACTATGTGGATATGTTGGGCTTTTATTTGTTTGGCTCTCGGACAATTGACTCATTCATGGCCAGCAAACGATCAACGCTGTCGACTCCGACCAGTATTAGGCACAGCTGAAGGGATAGGTGAGTCACGACCCAGCTGACGTCAACAACTTAGATCAATGAACAACAACGACAACAATAATGATGACAGTAACTTTCTTCATGATTTCAAACGTCGAGGTCCCAGCAACGAGTATGAACAACAAGTATTGAAGCGAACAAATAAAGCACGTACACAAGGTCATTTTTGTGGTAGCACTTGGTATCCTGCTACAACCGAACTTACGTGGAATGATGAATTAGCCGACACCGCACAGGGACATGCCGACAGCATGCATGATAATGACTACTTTTCTCATACAGGTATAGATGGAAGTAGTTTTGTGGATCGCATAGAAGATGCAGTGTATTCGAAAAATTGTGTCAATGCCGAAAATCTTGCTCTCCATGAAACTCCTGAGACAACAGTCGCTAGTTGGCTCAAAAGCTCTGGACACTGTTTCAATATTATGAACCCAGATTCTAAGGCAATTGGCATTGGATATGCTAAAAAGGATGGGTACAATAGCTACTGGGTTCAAGAATTTGGCAGATGCTATACATATTATTGATCTGCCATTACTACGAACATTTCTTCCTTCTTCTTATTTAGCTACTCTTACTAACACTTCTTACATATTTTTTAACTTATTCAAATAAAATGAGTCCAATACAAAACGATTCTAACTTGTATTAAAAAGATTTCCGCGGAACAAATGTTAATATTGTTATTTCAAAATATCGTACACAAATTCTTTAGTGTAAATATAAGAGATTATTATGAAATTTTGATTATCATATTATGTCAAGCAAATGTCAAAGAAAACTATCATACTACTACGCTGGAAGACAAGAATATATCTGAAAATAGCTACAATTTTTGATATTCGTTAACAAGCCTAATTTGAGCAATTAATGTTATGGTATTCTGCATTATGCACATGAATTGCTGCTTGTTTTGTAATTTGTTGTTAACAAATAAAAACTTTCGCAGAAAACAATAATTTCTTTCGTCTATTATTCATCAGTGTGCGGATGTGAGTCAGGAGAAAATCAAAAAATAGTCAATCGTTGGTTAATAAAACTAGTTTAATTAAAGTTTGAGGAGTGAATCGATATTAATTTGAACATTGACGATGATAATTGTAAGATATAACTTACGATGGAAGGTAACGAACTGATAAATCAGTATTTAAAATTTAGTGCTGCCAATTTGTAGAGCTTGTTGAGTTATTAACTGATATAATAATCATTTGGGCTAACAGCGCGTTTAAGAGTAAATCTCTATATATATAATGTTCAGTGTCTGTGCTGGGATCAAAGGTCAAAGATCAATGAGAGTGTGAGTTGATCTATGACTTTTTACTTTAGCATAGACACACAGACACTCACCTTACAATATTACTCTGCACGGATCTATCGCTAGCACTTAATAATGTCAGGTGGCGTCATCATTTATGCATCATCTTCCTTTTTGTGTTGTCATGACGCCATGTATATATATTTCATGTAAATCCTCTTTCGTTCTGTTGTCATACGTTAGTGCATATAAGTACGTTCAGGTGCATTTCTCTCTCTCTTTCTCTATATATGTATACTGTTTCTTAAAAATAGTAAAATAATATTTATCAACAAAATGAATCCTGTAACTATAGCATATCATTTTTATTTTTAAAGTCCAACAAAAATACAATTTAAAAGAAGAAAATTTATTACCGGATTGCTGAAAATGAAAAAGTCAATCAACTAATTATCTTTTTTCAAGAAATCATTTCAAGTTATAATTTAATAATTGAAACCAAACACACACTCGATTTACGTGAAGATGAAAGTATATCAGAAGGTGAAAATGAAAATACATCTGAAGGTGAAGATGATGATACATCGGTAAGTGAAGATGATTTTGAATATTGCAAACATTCAGACAAATGTAAATATAGTTATGAGCAAATGCAAAAAATCGCCGATAAAAGTGAAAAATTGAGTTTCAATTCATTAAAGTATCATTATAAAAAATTGAAAAACCCAGTAGAAGTATCACGTATAAGAAAATATATTGCAAATGGCGGTACTGATTTTCAGAAATATGAATTGATTAAAGATTTTGTTTGGAAAAAGTTTCAATTAGCAAGAAGCAAATATTTGTCAGTTAAAGATGAAGGTCTTAAAAGATGAAGTTTACAAAAATCAAAAGAAATTAAATTACGAAATTTTGCTGATAGCCACAAGTGGATAAGACAGTTCAAAATTGGTAAAAATATTTCTTCACGTAAAATCACAGAAGTTATTTCATCAAAATCTGAAATAGATAATGAGAAAATAATGGAAGAAAATCGTGATTTTGTAAAACATGCATCTAAAAAATTAGTGAATTTTGATCGAAGTATAATTGTAAACAGTGCCCAAAGTGGATTTAATTACGAGTTGTACTCTAATAGAAAATTGAACCTTATGGGAGAAAAAGACGTCATATGTAGTGTTAATTCTTTAAACGCAATTTCTCATAGTTATACTATGCAACCACCCTTAAACTAAAACAGCTATTTCATCGGCGAATGTTAATTGTTATTACAGGAGCCTGACGGCAGTTTCGGTATCAATGTTAAAAAATTTTTATTTCAATCAGAAAATTTATTAGTACAGTGCTCCAATTCTGGTAAAGTAAATACCTCTATTTTGAATGTATACTACAATGAAATATTCAAAAAAAAAATTATCAGAAATTGCATTTATTCATGACACCTTTGCCGTAAAATTCCAAAAAGATAAGTTTAATCAATGCTTTCAAAAAGACTCTATAAAATTACAGATTCCACAAAAATGTACATCAGCACATCAACCTTTGGATCAGTCATTGGACGAGTACAAGTACAGCAAGTATAAGTAAAATACTAGATAATTAAAAAATGTACTTTGTACTTTACTTAGATACTTTTTACTTAAGTAAATTTTACTCAGTAGCTGTACCATGTAGGATTGTACTCAAGTACAGTAAATTTAAGTACATTAGAGTACTTATAGATATAATGAAGCGGAGCTGTACATTTAACATATTGATATCGATATTGGGCCTCAAGATAGCTTCATCTGCCCCTGTGGAACGTGTTTTCTCATGTGCTGGTCTTACTTTGTCTTCACGACGCATCAGATTAAGTGAACCATTATTTAAAGATTTAGTACTTTTGAAAGCTAATCAAGCTTTATTATGAATTGACCCATTAGCTTTTTGTTTGCATAAACTGCTTCTTATATTAGATATTATTAATGACGATTATTTTTTACTATTAACTTGTTTTATTTTTTTTTTGTAAGAAGTTATTTATCAGTCAATTCTTGACTTTTTCTTATGAAATAAAGTTTTTTAATTATGGATTAGAATTAATTCCATTATCTTTTCATTTCATATTCCAATATAATTATATTTAAAATTACTTTTAGATGTCCATTCACAAAGAAATTTCACAAATTGGGGTCCATCTTTATTCAGAAAACAAGTCTCACAAATAGATACCATAAAACAGCATTGATATAACTAATCAACACTGATGACCAAGGAAAATTCAAAAGACATGAATTTATAGTGTGTAGGTTAAAATATCACGAATACTTTGTAGATATTTCTGAGAATACAAAGTAGTAATATATAAGGATATTGATATCTGATTAAAGTACATTTTGTACTTAAAATACTGGTACTCCAGTAAATTAGTACAAATATTGGTACTTCAGTACAATCTTTCAATACAAGTAAATTTACTGATACTATTAGACTGTACTTAAGTAATCGAGAATACTCATTAAAAGTATCGAAAGTACCAAGTATTTTACTGAGTATCCAATCACTGATAAGGAGGAAAGATGAAAATAAATCATTGACAAATCTATATCTTTTTTTCTTTTTGACGACAACTTACCACATTGAATGGAACGAATATAATTTTTTATAAGCTGGATGACATGCATTCAGATGATATAAAGGTTTTAGAGTTTTTACAATATGATCTTCTATACAATAACGATATGGTACATCACTATTATTTGTTTTACATTGTTTGTACTTGGTATTGCTTGTTAAATAATCACATTTAGTAAAAGTTCTTCCATAAACTTTAAATGAAGGAAGACATTTTAGTGTCGAATTCCAAAAGTCATAACAATAAGTAAATAATCCCTGATACTCTGTTGTTAATGAGCACCATGGTATATTTCCATTATATCCATCAGTTGTACAATCATTATAAACGTTATTCTGGTATATAAACGGAAATACACAATTACATTTTTCAGCAATTGGATAAATATCACGTGCTTCAAATGTCGACCAGTCATTTGAAGCATTTATTGGCGAACAAAACATATATATCAGAAAACTGATAGTATAATAACAACAATCCATCTTGTAATGAAAATATTCAGAGAAAAAAACAATTTATATTTGTTTGAATGAATTTTTAAACCAGCAGATGATGCATTTTATTTAATGATCTGAAACTTGTTGATGTTATTTTTAGTTAAATGATAAATTATTATTGAAAATTTTTCACTTATACAATTATACATGACAACATATGGAGTTTTTGTATTATAATAACTTGTTGATTTCATATTAATATAGTTTTTGTTATTTATGAAATTAAACGTTTCGTGTATTTTAATGAGCCAAATCATTTGTATTTATAAATAAGATTGTATCTAATGGCATGATCACAAAAAATATATTCATTAATGTCATTCCTCGCCGTCTCACAAACAGAATATGCACTTTTTGTATGGTAGATCGACATGTAACTTCCATGCTCAGAAACACTTTTCTTTGCTAATAAATTATTGGATGGAATACAGAGAAACATTTTTAGGGAACATAAATTGTTCCAGAGATAATATCTGAGGGAAAACTCATGCCCTTACTTTTTCTTCAAAATTATTTTGCTATATATCATTCGGTGTAGTTTTACTGTATAGATAGTCATTAGATTGATACATTTTTTTTTGCCTATTATATTGTTCTTGTAAAGAGTATAGTAACTAATTAGGCTAACAATAATTTTATTAATTTTTCAATTAATTTGTGTCACGTTTCGTTCTTGAGGGTGTGGGTAGGTGGGTGTGGGATGTGGTTGAGCGAGACAAAACAGCATCCACACCCGCGCCCACATACACTTACACTCACCGCCACCTCCACCCCACACCCACCCACACCCCCACCTTCACACCCCACACCTCAAAGCTATGCAGTTGACCTTAGGTTTCTTCACTAAAGCACCAAACATCGATTTATTAACTGGAAATAATAATTTACTTGAAATCAATATTGCGTCACATTGGAATTTTTTTTCATAAGATCCACTCAACCATATCTTTGTATGCAAGATGGTATACATCTTGTCACAAAAGTTAGAAACTGTCTCTTATCAGAAACCGCAACTATGTTCATTAATGATCAAAAAATAGATGTGAACCATTTATTTTATATAATCCAGAATTATCCGAAAATCGATCACAATTTAGTGAAATCAGACGTTCTTCCTCATGATCGTCAAAATTATTCTTCTTGTTTGAAGATAACATCTGATGACGTGTTAAATGTATTGAAGGACATAAATGCGTCAGCTACTTATGTTTATCTATATCTATTGAAATTAATAATTCTTACTTACGTTAAAGCAGAGACTGATATTCTTACTCGCTTATACTATGGTTGAGTAGTAACTTTCTCATATCGAATGTGGTGGTAAAAAAATCTAAAAATCTGTCTATTATTTTTTATTCATTTCAGTTATAATTTCCAGGAGTAGTATTCAAGTTAAACAAAATTGTTCTCAAAAGGAAAAGGATAATTGTTTTATAACAAGAGCTGCTTGGTTATCATCGGAATTGAATGTACATTGTTTAACAGCAATAATCATTTTAGAATCTGAAGGACGTTTACCATCTGATGCAATTAATACACATCTTTTTACCAGTCAACCTTGTGAGACGGCATTCCGCAGCGCTCGGGCATAGACTGGAACTCTTTCAATCATAACAAGCTTCTCTGCGTTCACTTTTTTACAAAAAATTGGGAAAATTTCTATTCTAAATCAAATAAAATCTACAGAAGAGGCAAATTGTGCGGCACATTCATTCAAATTTCCTGTTCATCACAAAAGTCGACATAGAGAAACAACTATGTCTGCAAATACTCCTATTACATCAACAATAACAACCGATGATATAGAAAAAATTATTATTAAAGCCTATGGTCAAGCAGAATCTATTATGGATAGTTTACAATTAACTAAAATACTAAAGGGAAACAATTTAAATGACTTCAGAAAACTTAATGATTTTGTTTTTCAACAGCTTACTGGAAAATTAAGAGTAGATTGTTCGTATTTTAATGAAGAAGATCTTCAAGATAGTTTAGATAATGATAATAATAGTAATGGTGAAATTGCTGTTGAACTTACCGAAACAAATGTCGAAGCGAATGAACATTGTTCAGATGAAGATGAAGAAAATAGTTATTGTATAACGAGCTCGAAAGAGACTTTCCAAGGAATGAGGGTTTACGATGAAATCGATTCATCGAAAAAGTCTCATTATTTTCAAACTACCATTAATTATAAACCGAAATTTATCCATAAACAAGCAGCAGCACGATTATTGATCATAGAGAAAAACCGTTTATCATCAAGTAGACAAACACGAGTTCAACAAACAAGCAAGCAAAGTTAATTCGATTAGATTTCATTTTCATTTTGTTTAATTAACTACGAAAATATTTGAATAAAATGCATTAAATAACATTAGAATTATATTTCTAAATGAATTACTGTAACGCACAGTTCATTGATCAGAATATCTGAAATCTTCACTTCAAAACGGAGAACTAGTCAATATGCAAACAAAAGTCATTGTCAAAATAGCACAAGGTAGCATTTTTCAATCATCTTCGTGTGTATCGAGAGAAATCACAAAATATTTTGAAAAGGATTAATGTACATGGAAAGTAATAAAACACCATCTATAGCTTAATCTCTTTTCGGTTCTTTTCCTGTCTACTGAAAGGTGGTAATATCATTTCTTGGTAATAGAATACTAAAAAGTGTTACATAGATAAGTTGGAGTTATGATTGCATTACATAATGAGCATTGAAGTGCTTCTACCGCATGCTTTGAATAATAAATTTCTATTATACGAGTCTTTTTAATATCTTTTGTTCTTGTGAATCTTTTAGAACGTAATTTATGTTAACGAATGTCAGTGCATCCTGATAGATTGTGATAGATCCCAATGGTTCCCATTGGAACCCGGGATCCGCTTTTTCCCCCTTGCCATAGGTTGCGGATGTGGCTGTAAAAGAGAGAATACCCA
The DNA here is from genome assembly GCA_905329745.1 of Rotaria sp. Silwood2. Taxonomy (NCBI): domain Eukaryota; kingdom Metazoa; phylum Rotifera; class Eurotatoria; order Philodinida; family Philodinidae; genus Rotaria; species Rotaria sp. Silwood2. Next base: position 58,186 of record CAJNSZ010000658.1, read on the forward strand.
CACCTCGCACCAATACCCCACATCCACACCCACACCCAAAGCGTAGCACAATTCTGTCAAAGAGAAAAGCAAACTGGCATCAGGCTAAAGAGAAAGCGAAAGTGTAATTCAATCAAAAAGAAAAGCAAATTGAAATTCGGGCAATAAGTAAACAAAAGACTATGTTACTTTATGATGGTTATATTATACTTGTGCAAACCCACCTGCATCTGCTGCGGTGGGACTTTCGGCATTGGGACGCTGGGTGCCGGTTGTGACGTAAGACCAGTAGGGGATAGTGTTGCTCCAGTTGACGACGTACCCTGTACGTTTGACAAACAACTATTCACACCGCTCTCCATCAATACCAAGCGTTCTCCCGAAGCTGACTGAATTGTCACCGTCTTCGTATGCTTAGCTGATGTCACGTGACTAACACTTTTCAATTTAGCACTACTGATAAAAAAAGGAGCAATTTAAACGGCAGACACAAACAGGGACGGATACTCACCTCGTCCCACCTTTAAGAAACTTATAAGCCAAGCCACCAACGGTGCTCAACACAGCCACAGCTGCCACGGATCCACCAATCGCTCCACCAATCACACTTGACGAGCCCTCAAAATATGATAGACTGAAGCATTCAAAACAAAGTATATACCACAATCCAGATGCATACCTCACTAGTCTTTTCAGTTGTCGCGGCAGCAGACCCACTCGTTGTTGGCGAACCACCTGACCCCGTAGTGCTAGCTGTTGTTGAGCCACCTGAAACTGTTGATCCTCCAGGACTTGTTGAAGCACCAGACAGTGTTGATCCACTTAATGTTGCCGAGGCACCTGAAACTGTTGATGCACCTAATGATGTCGAGCCACCAGAGACTGTTGATCCTCCAAGACCAGCTGAAGCACCTGAAATTGTTGATCCTCCGGGACTTGCTGAAGCACCTGGCAGTGTTGATCCACTTAATGTTGTCGCGGCACCTGGAACTGTTGATCCACCGAGAGCTGTTGAGGCACCTGAAAGTGTAGATCCACCTAATGTTGTCGCAGCAGCAGAAACTGTCGATCCACTTAATGTCGTCGAGCCACCGGAAACTGTTGGTCCACCTAATGATGTCGAACCACCCGAGACTGTTGATCCTCCGAGACTTGTAGACGCCCCTGAAACTGTTGATCCCCCTGATGTTGTCACGGCACCTGAAACTGTTGATCCACCGAGAGTTGTTGAGGCACCTGAAATTGTAGATCCACCTAATGTTGTCGCAGCAACAGAACCGGTCGATCCACCTAATGACGTCGAGCCACCGGAAACTGTTGGTCCACCTAATGAGGTCGAACCACCGGAGACTGTTGATACCCCTAATATCGTCGCGGCACCTGAAACTGTTGATCCACCGAGAGCTGTTGAGGCACCTGAAAGTGTAGATCCACCTAATGTTGTCGCAGCAACAGAACCGGTCGATCCACCTAATGACGTCGAGCCACCGGAAACTGTTGGTCCACCTAATGAGGTCGAACCACCGGACACTGTTGATCCTCCAAGACTTGTAGACGCCCCTGAAACTGTTGATCCCCCTAATGTTGTCGAGGCACCCGAAATCGTTGATGCACCTAATGATGTCAAGCCACCAGAGACTGTTGATCCTCCGAGACTAGTTGAAGAACCTGAAACTGTTGATCCCCCTAATATCGTCGAGGCACCTGAAACTGTTGATCCACCGAGAGTTGTTGAGGCACCTGAAAGTGTAGATCCACCTAATGTTGTCGCAGCAGCAGAAACGGTCGATCCACTTAATGATGTCGAGCCACCGGATACTGTTGATCCTCCAAGGCTTGTAGACGCCCCTGAAACTGTTGATCCCCCTAATGTTGTCGAGGCACCTGAAATCGTTGATGCACCTAATGATGTCGAGCCACCAGAGACTGTTGATCCTCCGAGACTTGTTGAAGCACCTGAAACTGTTGATGCACCTGATGTTGTTGACGCACCCGAAATTGTAAGCACACTGAGTGTTATGGATGTTGGGGCGACCGTGCCTCCTGATGTGTTTGAACTGAATGATACGGTGGAAGAGCTGAGTATTATCGGGCTTGATATTGTGGATCCGCTGGCGGTTGTCGAAAGTAACCCACTCATATTGGAGGAGCTGTTACTGTTGCTTAACGTTACCATGATGGTGGTATTGGTGAAAAGGTTGGTCGATGAATCTAAGAAATGGATAAATGATACAATGTCTCGTATAAATATGATTGATTTTTCCAAAGTTGTCTCCACATGAATATTTTTTAGCGCGACTGCTGCTGGGTAAGTTATTGTTGAATAGATTAATATTAATCTAATGAATACGGTATGTTTTGGGATGGGAAAATTACGAGAAGAGAGAATACGAGGGAACAATTTTTGGCATCATTTAGAAAAGAAGGTGAATGGTGGTTTAAAGCTCTTGCTTACTTGTAGCCAAGATTGATGTCGAATTCATATTCGGTGTTGTACTGTTCATTAGTGTAGTACTGTTGGTTGTGGTTGTATTTGTTGCATAATACGCTATGAAGCAAGAAAGAAAATGTAATTCCAGCTATTAGCCATTTCAAATAAATCGAGACAAATATTCCGAGAGGCAGCTACATCGAAGTCGTCCAACCTTGCCTAACTTAAGATATGTTGTAGAGGTAAGAGTTTTAAGAATTTGAATACAACCTGTTTGAAAAAATATTCTTCCGTTCTTGAGATATTGAAACGTTTCTCAGAAAACTATCGGTGAAAAACCTCATTTTTTGTGACTTTTGTGACATATCTGTCTCATCAATGATATAAGCAATTGACTTGAAAGTTTTACTGTGAGTAGATACTATAATTGTGTATTTCAGAAAAAGCAAGAGCTCAAATAGATAAACTATTCAAGAGTGGCTAAATGGTCGCCAGGTAGAAGGGAAAATGGTCATTTTCCAGTGTTTCGTGCATATATC
>CAJNSZ010000659.1:0-61036 GCA_905329745.1 Rotaria sp. Silwood2
ACAATGAAAATTAATTTTTATCCAGTTAACTTTTCTGATCGATAATCGACTATCCCGCTCTCAGATCGTGTACGAGTGAAAGAAAGGTCTCCATTTATTTTAGACCATGTCTGTTAGCATGAAGATAAACAATAATTCTTATTGGACAACGTAACCACGACCAATGAAGGATATAGATCATATCTGACTTTTTTTCTTTTCTCTGTTGAAATATCACTCATCTCTCTCTCTATCTTTTTGTTTTCAAACTTCCTTTGAGTTGTCCGTATGTGAAACATCCATAGAAACAAAGAGTTTGTGCTCATCGAGATAATCATCTTGTATCTCATTGAATAATTCTAACGACTTTATCTTTCATTCTGCTTGAAATGTAGACCATTCTATCATATATAAAGACAGTTAAAGTAGCAAAATACACATTAGCCATGAAATCATAATCGACACTCATGATTTTTTGTATTTTTGTTTCCATCTTGTTCGTACATTATGTACAGGCACGAGATGAACTTAATTCGACTGGAAATAATTGAGCATTTAGCTGCGACTTAGTAGGCCATGATTTCCAGAAAGTCTTTGTTCCTCGCGATGAATGCAATGGAAGATGTAGTGAAACGTCAGCATGTACTCATTTCGCTTGAAGACGATGGAATGGAGGCATCTGCTGGCTGAAAAAAGTTAAAATTACCAAAGTTGATTTTTATATGTCCAATGATCCAAAGGTGATCTGTGGAATAAACGAAAATACGACGAACTATGTTAATCGAAAACCAGCAACAGTAGTGAACAACAGCTGGATGAAACTACGGAAGCTGTCGATGAAGACATAAACATCTTAGATAAAAAAATTGTAAAGTTCTAATTCGTTTTTCTTTATGTATAAAATAGATTTTCAGTTGAAGATTGTGTAGGAATAAATGAATGTGATTCGTTCATCGGTCTTTTTTTCCTTGTTGTTTCAGATTCATGTATGCAAAATCATTTTCTTGTCATAGAGTCTTCGTGTAATTGATATTTGCCTAGCTATCTTCGGTTCTCATGTTTTTTTCATAAAGATTTAAAATAATAAATAATTCTCTCTTTGTATGTCGTCTGCACAAATCAAATTTACACTACAGTGCGGTGTTTCATAGATGCTGATACTGATAACCAGTATCTATAGTGGTTGTGTTCATCGTATTATGTTTTCCACCAGGAAAAAAATAAAAGTAATCAGAAAGGATGTCTGGAATTTTTTCGAAAAGCTTATCTAAATAGCCTATTATCTGCTGTGTTCATAATAGAATGATATTATATGAAATATGTAGTATGAAATTCTGTCTTTTGTCAAGATTATTGAACTTATCGTTTGGATTTACATAAGAGATCATTTAAATCTTTCATAATAATATAAAACTTTATTAAAAATCGTTTATATCATCGAGAGAAAAAAAATCAATATTTTACCCATTATTTTGTTAATAATGATCTCATATACGATATTTTTCTACGTGTTTGACATCAAATTTTCTCCAGTAAGGGTGTGGGTGTGGTGGATGTGGGTGTAGATATTTGTTTCAACGAGACAGTCACAGTCACACCCGCACCCACACCCACACCCCCGAAAATCGAGTCTTTAACTGTTTTAGAAAGTAGCATACCAGAACTTGAAAAGTGTAGACGACGTATGTTTCAAAGTTTTCTTAGATCTACTTACGATGTGTTCGATTCTATACAAAGAACGTTTAATTTAGAAGATAACTCTGTGTATCAACCAAAAAAAAATTGAAAGAACTTGAACAAATAGTCCACATGAATGATATAGATTCATCCGAAAAAATTAATTTTCTTCAAAAAAAAGGATTTAATAGTTTTGAATCTCTTTGTGCCAAAATTCAAGAAAAGAAAGGAATTATTATTGAACATGAAAAAAATAAACAATCGTATGGTTTCAGTGGCAATTTCGATGGATCAGTAGCACATCTTGCTCTACTATACTTGAACCAGTGCGAAAAAGTATGCAATGTTAGTGTAAAAGAAATTGCTATTAATACAAACGGACTATTGAAAAAGTGCATCAGTGAATATGGTCATTTTCTGAATCAAGAAATAATGAGAAACTTTAAGAGTATTCTTAGTATTGACTATAGAGAAGACTATTTTAAATATTCGAACGATTTAGAAAAATGAATACGAGAATTATCTTCTCTAAATAGATTTTCTAATGTTTTTGATTGTATAGATGGAGCCAAGAAACAAGAGAAATTGTGTCAAATATTTACTGATTATTATCATAATCTAGCCGATAAAATGGAAGAATTAAAGATATCCGATAATAATAGAGAACTACAAGTCCGACTCAACATTGCACAAGCATTGAGTTGTATAGATAGTTTCTGTGCTTCTGCGTCTGGAGGCAATGGATTTCGAGCATTGCACAGAAAATATCAAGTTGAAGCAAACAGACAATATAAAGCAGTTTATACGATTATAATCGAAAATATATCAAAGGGAGATTATGAAAATGTAGCTATACCATTATCTGATATCGATGAGAAATCGTTAAATGAAAGAGATTTAGCTCAAATAAAACATGATTTAGAAAGTTCTTTGTACAAGTTGATGACAGATACTAAAAATATTGTACATATTTTCTGTGATAATATCGAAAGAGAGGAAGATACAAGGAGTCAAATACCAGAAATGAAAGAAAAAATTGAAAAAGTTCATATTATTTTGAATAAAAATAATCTTACAGAATTACTTGATAAGAAAATGAAAACCAAACTTGAAACATTTATTGATGATATCGATAAAATTTTACCAGATGTTCTTCTACGAGGACTAAATGCTATTGAAACTCTTATAAATACTAATAATTTTTTGGAAGCAGAACAAGGTATAAAAAATTTTAGTCATATACATCGTGAGTTAGGTAACTGTTGTACATCGACTGCAGTGAAAGAAAAAATTAAGGAACTCAGAGAAAGCTTAGATGGTATAGTTAATGAAATCTTACAACGTGATTTTGAAGATATTAGTAAATATTCTCTGAAGTCACCGAAAGATCTTTACGCAAAATTAAAAATGGTTGCATTACGTGGTAATGTTCGATTTAATCAAGCTTGTAATATTATGTTGGCAAAAATTAGGCTAAATTTCAGTGCAGCTATAGATAAAGTGCGTACGGTATCATCGGAAGAACGTATAAAAAAAGTACGATCTTTGAATGATGCATTATGTTTTTTATCAGATGAATTACAAGGTCAATTCAAAGTACAGATCGATGAAGAGAAAGCACGATGACATGACTTAGACGAAACTCTACAAAACGTAGATGATGATGATCGTGCTATTAGAAAACTAGGTACACTAGCTCAGCATTATAGTAAACAGAATGAGAATGAACTTTTTGAAACTTTAAAAACTGGAACTTTAAAAAAGTTGTATATCTATCGGGAAAATGTAACGAATGCATTAGATCAACAAGATATGCAGTTTGCTATCAATATCATGAAGAAAACCTTCAAATATAAAGAAACCTTAGGTTTTTATATTCCAGAGATAGAAACAATTAATAAAAATATTCGTGATATGATAATAAAAAACTTTTTGATTTGTTATGACAGACTTGTCAATCTATCCACGATTGAACAAGCACATATTGTCGAAGAAGCATTTCATAGTGTGATCGTTTGTATTAGTTTTTCGATTACATTTCATGGAAAAAAAGAACAGTTACTTCCTGAACATGTGTTAGATAAGGGTAGTGACGCATTTCAAAAAAATTTACGAATATTTGTATGAAAATTCTGAAAAATATCGTGCAGCCATCAGAGATATGCATATTGTTGAGTTACATAAAACTTTGATCGTAGCTAAAAGATGTCATGGACTTCTGCAAAACATTATTCAATCCAATGCTTAATGAAAGATATAGTGAACGTAATACCGTTCTCAAATATGATTATTGAACTGCAGAAAGAGATTAATCATTTAAAAGATCAATTAGATGTTGAACTCATTAGTTATGACACAACGCAGTTCGAAAAAAAAATGTGAGGAATTTTTCAACAATCTTATAAGACAAATGAGTACATTAAAAGAGATCGATTCCAAATTACAAGATATTCTACCATTTAAAATGAATATTGATAAATTAGAAGAAGAAGAATTTAAAAAGAAGATCCAGAAATTAGGTACTCAACTACTTACAATTGCATCAAAAGACGAATTGTCGATACGAGATTCTGATCAATTTCGAATGCTTTATAACCATCTAGCATCATTGATCAAATATGCAGCTAGGATAGGATTCGATACTCGACAATTTTTAGATACATCAGAAGAAAAACTTTTTGATCAAGTAATGGTTTTGAGCAAAGAAATAAGATGTTCGAGTTCGAATATTCAAAAGGTCGCTCAATTGTTAACTAAAATGAAATTTCTTGTTGAAAATTTATCGGTGTTCGATAGTAAAATCAATAGGGAGATCGATGGAATTCTTAAAATTTACAAACAAACAAAAAGTCCAACAGCACTTATGCAGTTGACTATGATATTAGAAAAAACAGATATCGGTGCACGACTAATATCTGAACATTCTGCTTTAAGTGGAGAAGACTGAAGAAAGCGACGTGAAAAAATGCAAAATCAAGATAATCTAGAGTATGTTCTGAAAGAAATAGCTGGCGACGATATTGCAACAGATATTTTAGCCACATGTTATCAGACTTTTCGAGCAACATATGATGATACAATATCTCGAATATTGACAGTATTTGATCAGAAAAAAGATAATGAGCCTGATTTAGAAGCATTGATCAATAAAACTAAAGCTCTTGTTGGAAGAGTAACTTTAAAATCGAATACTATTAAGTGGGATCATTCCTTTGGTGATAAAATTCCTGAGTTATTGGCATATATTTTTGCTGTATGGACTTTAAAGAATACGCAACATTACAATGCATTGCGTGGTATTGAATCTGCACGTGCATATTTGTTAATGCTTCATGTTGTACAAGTTCTTGCTATTTTTCGTATTCTTGGTATTGGTTATAAAAAACATCAAAGAAATAGAAGATCGAATAAACCTGTAGGCGATAATATATCTGATGATTTGGTTAATAATCTAATAGAAATAGGAACAGGTGAAGGTAAATCAGTTGTGATGGCAGTAACAGCTTGTGTTTTTGCTCTCATAGACGTCGATGTCAAATGTTCATGTTACAGTGAAATATTGAGTACACGAGATCAGAATGATTTTGCTTCAGTTTTTCGTGCTCTTCGAGTAGAACAATGCATTGAATATGGTACTTTTAATAAATTATGTGAAAATCTATTGAATGAACGATGTAATGTTCGTGAGAAAGTGCGTGATATGATTATCAATAATAAAAGCGTCATATCCGTAGTTGAAACAACTGCATACTTGCGTCCTAAAGTGTTGTTAATCGATGAAGTAGATGTTTTATTGAGCGACAAATTTTATGGTGGCACGTATACACCATCAGTATATTTGAAAGATCCTTCCATTAAGACTCTTTTAGATGCCATTTGGCATAATAAAACATTACGGAATTTAAACAGTGTTACAGCAACATCAGCATATCAAAATTGTGCTGCTCGATTTAGTAATTGGACTTTTCTACTCGATGAAGCCATTAAAGATATGATAGCAGCATTACAATCATTTCAGTCTTCGACTCATATTATTCAAAACGATAAAATGTAGTTCGAGGTTACGATACAGTTTGGAGTTATTATCAAGAAAATCAAAATGGTTATATAAGCCAACGTAGTTTAGAAGAGAACGTCGGTCTTGTAGTGAATTGTGGAACATTTTCATATGCTGAAATGCCACATGATTTTGCTTATATTACCGGCGTAATAGGTACTTTGAGAACACTTATCAGGACAGAAACAGATATACTAAAATATGTATACAATGTGCAGAACAGCACATTTATGCCATTTGTATTCGGACGAAGTAATCGTATCTATAATTCTAAAAATGATATACTAGTGATGAATGAATCTGAATATTTCATGAGAATTTGTGGAGAAATCGACAGTGTATGTAATGCTGATTGTGCTATTCTCGTATTTTTTCAATCAGAAGAAAGATTAATGAAATTTTATGAATCACCAGAATTTTTTATCGAAAAAGAATGATGTACAAATTATAACTGAGACAGTTTCTATAAAGGAAAGAGAGTTGTATATTAAACGTGCAGCAACGATTGGTAGAATTACATTGTTAACTCGAACATTCGGACGAGGTATCGATTTTGTTTGTCGTAATCAACAACTGTTAATTAATGGAGGTATGCATGTACTTCAAACATTTTTCTCCGAGGAACTGTCAGAAGAATATCAAATTATGGGAAGAGGCGCACGACAAGGAGATTATGGTTCCTATAGAATGATTTAGTTAGATAAAGATTTAGAATGGGTCCTTGGTTCTACTTGGAGAGAAGAACGCTGCAAAAGAACTTAGTATAGAGCAATGTAAGGATGAGCATAAAGCTTCTAAAGAATTTATGATAGCATTATCCGAAGGAAACATAAAGACTGTAAAGAAATTTTTGTTGAACCACAATCTGGACGCAAGTTTAGTTACGCAAACTTCACGTACAGTTTTGTTAATGGATGCAACAGGTTCTATGTCAAATTTGTTATCTGCTGCTAAGGAAACTGTATGTACAATGTTTGAACGAGCTTCTCATATTTTAAAGGAGCAAATGCTTCCTAGTGATATATTTCAGATGCAAATTGTCATATATCGAAACTATAATTCTAAAGAGAATAAGATTTTGCAAGCTTCTTCTTGGGAGACAAAAGCTAATAATTTAAGAGCATTTCTAAACACAATTAATCCTGAAGGTGGATGGGGACGCGAAGCTATTGAAATAGGTTTATGGCATGCAGTTAAAAAAAGTGAAACGAAAAATTCAATTTCTCAAGTAATTTTAATAGGAGATGCACCACCAAATACGCAAGCAGATGTTAATGAAAAACGAGCAAATCTCGGTCAAGCATACTGGAAAAAGACGAGATTTAGTAAGCCAATATATTATGAGTATGAATTACAAAAACTAAAAGAGAAAAATATTCCTGTGCACGCATTCTACCTTATTAGTTATGCAAAGAGTGATTTTCGAAAAATTGCGAAAGAGACAGGAGGACGTTATGAATATCTAGATATTCATTCATCTAGCGGTGCTGAATCTCTGACTGACTTTGTAACAGAAGAAATTTTAAGAAGTGCAGCTGGTGATCAAGGAGATGATGCTGTAGAACTATATAGATCGAAATATTCAAAGAAAACTTACACGTTTTGATGTCTTATTTTTCTCTCTTGATCCTTTTTATTTTCTTATTTGTTTTTGCTTGTATTTCTTTTATTTTTATTAAAATTCTACTTAAAAATTGTCTTTTGATTACAGAAACATTCTCTTTTTGTTGAATGTGTGTTGATTGATCTATCATTATGTTATATGATATACTTTCTTATTTAGTGTGTTCTTATACAGTCAATGATACGAAGTGTTCACACTTGCGTGACTGTTATGCTCATCAATGCATGACTGAGGCTTATTCTCTTACTCTTATAATGTGCTTCTCATTCTATATCATCATTCACTCGTGTATAATCTACTATTCTCTCCTTGGCCATATCCACATTTATTCTATGCGTGTACGTAAAGGTATATTGTATATGTAAATGATATGAAGGAATGGAATAAAATATAACATTACATGAGTATCGTCGAGAGTTGTATTTGTTATCTGATGATAAATAAAAATTTGTTTATTTCTGTCATTTTTACAGTCTACCTGTGTTGTTAACAATGATAACAAAATAACACTTACTTTCTTGTGTTGTTCTATCTGACGAAATGCACATAAAAAAAAATCTTAAAACAGTCTATAACCTTTGAGATACTTATCAGTTAATGAAAAAGAAATGTCGATATATAAATACCGTAGAGAAATTATGTAATGGCTGATGAAGCTAAATATATTTCATCGAATACAATTCAGGTCAGCTAAATAATTCCTAGGAAAAAAAGCATTCAACGAAGTTCATGATGTTTTTAAAAATGAATTCTAATAAATTATTTGAGCTTTCGAACATATTCACTTATAAATCGATAAGATAATGTTGGTTTGATTGTTATTCATTTTCATAAACGTCATGAGTTTCATTGATTTTTTATTTCTTAATATTATTGAATATTATATATCAATTAATAATAATGCAATATGTAACTGATTTAAAATAACTTCATACAATATATATTATAGAGATATAAAACGAGGGAGACCATATTTTTTTACTACAAAGACAAACAACTAATTCTAAATGACATCCGACAAATCTAGACCAAGTCCAATCTTATTGGCTAATACATGGTCACGAATACTTTATAGGTAAATATATATATTCTATAATCAATTTAATTTCTAAAATAAAACAATTCTTTAGTTGGATATCTGAATTACATGATACAAGTCATCGACAGAAAACACTTCATCTCGCTGATCTTTATGATCTTCTTCCTGAGTATGAGTCAATTAAACTTACAGAAAAATTAGAAAACAATTGGTTTGATGAGATAAAACGTAACCCTGATAAACCAAATCTTTTTTATGCTACAATGCGTACAATAAGATGGAAACCATTTTTACTTGGTTTTCTATTAATTCCTTATGTAAGAAAATATTTTTTGTTGTTTTAAATTTTACTATATTTAATCACTTTTCTTTTTGAAAGAGAATTGGAATCCTTACTCAACCATTGTTAATTGTATCTCTAATGAGATTCTTCGAACCATGCTCCACTATGTCTATACAATATGCATGTTTTTTGGCTATTTTAAGTATTTTAGCTGCTCTATGTTCAAGTTTTTTTTATCATAGAGTAAGTATTCAATTTTTCTATCAAGATAATATTATTTCATTTTATTTATTAGTTTTTTTTCTCAATTTATGCATGTGCCATGCAAACACGTGTTGCCTACCATGGTTTAATCTATCATAAAGTAAGACTAGACATTTGAATGCAAGTGTAAATGTTTAATTAAGATTTTATTTTAGATTCTTCGTTTATCAAGTCGTTCTCTGACTGCAATGAGTTCCGGTGAAATCGTTAATATATTTTCTAATGACGCCTGTCAAATTGAAATGATTATACATTCAATTAATTTTTTATGGGTAAGAGATTTGAGTTGTGACCATCATTTCAGATTTCTTCTTTTTTTTTCAAGCTGACTATAGTTGATATTATTGTGATGACTGCATTTTTCTGGTATTTTGTTAATTATATTGCATTTATTGCTATTGGTTATACATTACTACTTGTTTTACTTGTTGTTCTTATGAGTCATCTCTTAGTTCATTTTCGGTAAATTTTGTTTTGATTAATTTCGTCTTGTGTATTGTTCTCTTATCAACTTTAAGGCTTAAAATTTTAAAAGTAACTGATGAACGAATAAACACAATGTCGGAAATAATTAAATCCATGCGTATTGTAAAAATGTATTGTTGGGAATCAGCATTTGTTAGAAAAATTAGTGATATTAGAAGGTATGTCTTTGTTTAATTAATGTATTTATATTAGAATGATCGAAATTTTTTTCTTTCTAGACGTGAAATTATTCGATGTGCATTACGTTTCATACCTGAAACTGTTGAATTGTTTTTTTCACAAACATATAGTTGTATAACATTTTTTATTACATACGCAGCAATGTGGTCATTAAATATACCTTTCGATACACGATTCTTTGCTGTTGCAGCATGTATTCTTAGTTATTTAGGATTTGTTATATTAAGTTTTGGTAATGGTATACGTTATTTTGGTAATTATTTGACAGCTGTTAAACGACTTCAAGTTAGTTATTCGTTGAACGACTATGAAAAAAGGAATTATTTTTTGTGTTTGTAGAAATTTCTTTTATTGGACGAATCTGAAAGAGATCGTCGATTATTTTATGAATTAGATGAATCAATAGATAAAACGAATATTGACGAGCAACATGCGATTCAAATACCGATGAAAAAAATGATCAAAGTTGAATGTAACTTGAAACGAGCCGGATGGGAAAAAGTAAATAAATATATTTTCTTGTTTTTGTTTTAGCTATTATTGATCTTTGTCTTTAAATAGAATGAATTATTTGCATTAGAAAATATTGTATTTACTGCTTATACAGGTGACTTGATTTGTATTATTGGATCAGTCGGATCTGGCAAAGTATGTAGATTTATTTGTAATAAACTCCTACTTTATCTTTCAAATATATATATATATATATATGTAGAGTTCTCTATTACAAACTTTAACAGGTGAAATACCTTTTTTTGATGGTCAAGTTCGACTTCAAGGTTCATTCTGTTATGTGCCACAAGAACCTTGTAATTTGATTATGATATTAATTGATCGATTTATTTCGCTTTTTTTTATTTTGATAGGGATCTTTTCATCAACTATAAAAAGAAATATTCTTTTTGGTAAAGATTATGATCCTGGATTATTTCGACGTGTTATTAATGCAACTGCACTGGACACAGTATGTTTTATTTCATATGAATAATTGTTTTATTGATGGTTAGCAATGATTAGGACTTAGCTCATTTACCACACGGAGTAAATACTCTTGTCGGCGATCAAGGTGTTATGTTATCTGGAGTAAGAAAAAATCTTTTCGTTGACATAAAGTCTAATAGTGAATTTTATTTAGGGTCAAAAAGCAAGAGTAAATATGGCAAGAGCATTGTATCGTGATTCTGATATTTATTTATTAGATGATCCTCTTTCGGCTGTTGATGCTAAAGTTTCGAAACATCTTTTTGATAAGTATGTTTATTATTGATGATAATTAATAAATAAAATAAGAAAATTGCAATATGATGATTCTAGATCAATAAAAGGTTATTTATGTGACAAAATTTGTATTCTTATTACTCATCAAATTCAATTTTTACGTGGTGCAACTAAAATTATTGTACTTGAAAATGTATGTTTGAAATTAAAGTATATTTTCATAAGAATACATTGAAAATTATTTGTATATGATAGGGTAAAATGGTACAAACAGGAGCATTTGATGAATTAATTGAAAGTTCATCATTATTTTGTCATTTATTAGAAAATATTCATCAACAAGAAAAGGAACAATCTGAATCTCCGACTAATTTTCAACGAAGACATTCGATTAGACATTTAACTGTTATAGAGAGTGAAAAGGAAGATGGATTTGCATTAGATTCAGGAAGTTTTGAAACACAAGAAAAAGGTTCAGTTAAATGGAATGTATATGCTACATATTTGCAAGAAGGAGTTGGTACTTTTCTTGGTATTTTTATTTTAATATTGATGTTTGGCTTTCGTGAAGTAACATCTATTGTCTACAGTTGGTGGTTAGCAAAATGGAGTGATGATGAAGGTTATCGACATCGGCATCAAATTAATTGTACAGAAACAATCAATGAAAATATCAATATAATACGTTCAATGGATAATACAGAATGGAATGAATATCGAAATGATCGTTTCTATTTTTATTGTGGTTAGTAATGTATAAATCACAGAAGTTTAAGACATTTTTTCTTCTAGGAATTGGATTAGTTCTCTTAATTCTTAGTTTTTTGCGTATCATTACTCTCAAAACAATATGTTTGAATAGTGGAAGAAAACTTCACAACAAGTAATTATGGTTCATTTGAATTTTTCACTTGCTTTTTTTGGTGGTTTTTATTAGAATGTTTCAACGATTGATTCGTTGTCCGATTTCATTTTTTGACTTAAATCCTATCGGTAAGTTACATTAATCGTGTTATCATATTAATCATTCAATGATTTTATTCAAGGTCGTATATTAAATCGTTTTACTAAAGATATATCTATTGTGGATGAATATCTTCCATGGACATTTTTTGATTTTCTCGAAGTAAATTTTAAATATATTAAACTTATATCTATTTTAATTTATTTATTCAGCGTCTTTTTCAAGTACTGGGTGTAGTTGCTCTTGTTAGTTGGCTTAATCCATGGTCATTTATACCAGCAATAATGGCAACTATTGGTATGTTATTTATTCGTCATCGTTTTGCTCGATGCTCGAGAGATCTTAAACGACTTGAAAGTACAGCAAGAAGTCCAATCTATTCCTATTTAACTTCAACGATTCTTGGACTTAAAGTTATACGATCTTATCATGCTGAAAAAACTTGTTTATCAGAATTTTTCTCACTTCTCGATGATAATTCACGTGCTAATTATCTATTTCTAATAACAAATCGATGGGCAGCGATTCGTTTTGATTGGATTACCATATCTTTCATTGCTTTTGTAACAGCAATGGCAGTAATTGTACGTACTACTGGTCGACTATTTTCATCTGCCGATATTGCTCTTACACTTTCATTCAGTCTTAATCTTATGGGTCTTCTACAGTGGGCAATTAGGTTTGTGCGATAGAAAAAAAAATCTAATTGTAAAAGATTGTTTATATCTTTCTTCTAGACAATCTGTTCAGCTCGAAACACAAATGACATCCATCGAACGAATCCTTGATTATTGTGCACTTGAACAAGAACCACCTGCACAAGTATCACCAAACGATCAACCACCGACAAGTTGGCCATCGCATGGTGAAATTATTTTCAATGATGTTAGCATGTCTCATTCGAATCTTCCAGATGCACCTCTTGCTCTTAGAAACATTTCATTAATTATAAGACCTGGTGAAAAAATAGGCATTGTTGGAAGAACAGGTGCTGGAAAAAGTTCATTTATTCAAACCATATTTCGTATGGGTACACTTGTTAATGGACAAATCATTATTGATAATATTGATATATCAACAGTTGGATTAGATGATATTCGACGCCGAATTTCAATTATTCCACAAGATCCTGTTCTTTTTACTGGAACAATAAAAAGTAATCTTGATCAGTTCGGTGATTATTCAGATGTTGAAATATGGCGTGCACTTGAACAAGTTTGTCACTATTGATAAATGCTTTTTTTTTATATAATTGTTCATTCATATAGGTACAACTTAAAAAATTAGTTAATGATATTATGCCTCATGGTCTTCATTCACATGTTTACGAAGGTGGTTCAAATCTGAGTGTTGGACAAAAACAATTAGTTTGTTTAGCAAGAGCTATATTAAAAAGGAGTAAAATACTTGTCATTGATGAAGCAACAGCTAATGTTGATAATGCGTAAGTAGAAGAAGAACAAACATAATTTTTTTAATTAAAATTATGTAACTCTATTATGATTTAGAACGGATGCATTAATACAAAAAGCTATTCGAGAACAATTTCAAAATTGTACAGTATTAACAATAGCTCATCGATTACGTACAGTTATTGATAGTGATCGTATTATGGTAAGAAAGATTAATATTATTCTAATTCTAATGAGTAAATTTATGTTTTTTCAAGGTAGTTGGAGATGGAAGAGTATTGGAGTTCGATACACCTCGAGGATTACTTTCAAATATAAATTCTCAATTTAGTTCTTTCGTCAAACAAACAGGACCAGCTGAAGCTGAACACCTTCGAACATTAGCAACTAATATTAAATTTAATACGGAAAATAATCAAGAAATATTTAGTAATAATGAAACTTCATTAGGACATGATCATGAAACTGTTCCTCTTATTTCCTCATTAATTTCTATTTAATTAAATACAACTCTATAATGTGTTCTTTTTGTTGAAGTCGCTAGTGAACCATGCATGAAATGCAAGGGGGGAAAAACGTCAATTGAATATAAAAAAAAAGGAAGTAAACAATAAGATTTCGTTATAAAAAAAATCAATGAAATATTGAAAAATTACAAACAACATTTTCAAAGAGGCGAAACCTTAATTTTTAATGATTGTTGATTTTGTTTTTATGCAAACGCCATACCTATGTAAATAACACACATATGAATCTTTTGAATACATATATACTTTATATCAAAACATGTCATTAACATAGCCCTGTTGAAACTGAAATTCAGAAGCCAAGTAAAATCATTACGATAGCTAGTTTGCAGATTAATCAATCTCTAAAGCAATGACTTTTCTAAGTTTTATATTTTTCTTATTAAATTCATCAAATTAGTTGACAATTAAGTCGATTTTCCGTATTGATATTATCCATAGAAGACACTAAGTACTATTGTTATGTCGAACGCATTCAAAGTAATGTATTAAAGAATGCAGACAAGTCTAATATCTGTTATAATAGATTACTAAGATCCATAATAGACTTGGTTAGGGAAATTGAAAAACTTCAATCAAACCCAGTCGAGAATTTTTTTTTTTCATTGGTCCACAATTAAAATTCGACAATTGATCTGATATTTTTCTCATAAGCAAACTCTGACAAAACCTTCAGTACGAGTACTACTACAAACATAATGTGTTATTATAAGAGTTGACTTGTTCTTGCTCCGATCATCAATGCATTCTTTTTGATTTTGCCAAAAAGTAGTGACATGAAATGACCATGACGTTCAGTCAACATTTTCTTGTATTATTTCATTGTTTTAATCAGTTACTTCATACAAGAATCTCTTATTGTTGTATCCTTATGGAAATATATTCATAACATCAACATTATCAGTTGGTCTGCATTGATCCCCAATCACTCTGTTAGTGCTTTATAAATAAAAAGATTTATTCTTGGAATCACACTGTTTTACAATAATCATGATGAAGGCTTTTTGAAATTATTTGTTTTTACATAAATATTAACAATCTTCTGACAATAATACATCATCTAGATGGTATCTTTTATCTAAGTTAAATAATTTTTTTGACTCATAGTCACTAATATATTGTTTAGTTTTTTTTTAATTCGATCAGATCGAATGTTATAGTAACTAAAATTCAAAAAGAATAATTCAAATTAATAGTTCATACAATATCAAATACAATCAAGGAAAAACTAACACAGTACGTTCGTGTGGTTCTTTTTCTAATAACCGTTTAACATCTAGTGCTACCGGTCGAATTCCTGAGAAAGGATAAAATTTAAGAGCAGATGAATATTTATATTTAAAAGAAAAGTCATGATACTTGAAATGCTCGAAGATGATACAGGTAGGCCCTGATATGTTATAAAATTGACTTCGCATTCATCAACTGCAAGTTTGATAATAGTGAATATTTGTCTAAGAAAATATCAATATAGAAATATTGCACAAAAAGTTAGCACGGCTACAATATTATTTTGACGTGTTTTTCTTTTTCTATGTTACATAAGTTACTCAAAAAGCATTTATTTCTTTGAAGTGAAATGTTCTCCTACAATTGTAAATATGAAAGTAAAATTACAGGTATACTTACGTAGATTCATATTGATTGGCTTTAAAAGTTGTCGAACTAACAAGTTCTTCATCACTCATAAACTTATATTTTGGATGGATATCCGGCTCATGTTTGCTGTCAGTCAGTATTGTCGCTTTTAAAACTTTGTTTGTTAACGCTGTACATGCGTATAGTTCTGGAATCTTTGCAAGACAAATGTTAATAATAAGAACATCAACTAGCTGGTCATAACTTACAATATATGATACATGTAAATTATTTTGATTGGTCCTTTGATACAATAAATCTTGTGATCATGTCAATTGTGTAATTATTAATTTGTTTGACTTGTAATCATATTCACTCATGAGTACTGAATAATTAACTAAATTAGGAAGAATATTTCATAAAAAACAGTATGCACTTGATAATAGTTTGAAATTTACCTAGTTCGAAAACGTTTGAGCAAAATAAAATATTTGGTTCTGGTACAAATCCGTTTTTCTGAGGATCCCATTGTGTGCAACGAAGTACGATATATATATATATGATGCACATGGAGCAGTTTGAACAATTTAATAGATGTTATATTTTTAGCTTTTTTCTTCATCTTTTGATTTTTAATCTACAAATTCCAATGTTGAGACTGGAATTTAATGAAGTAAATTCTTGGACTCTTTGATATAAAATTTTTACTTACGGAAAAAGTTCATTGTTGATAATTCCCTCGTTTTCCAAATTGAAGATAGAAGGATTTTCAAAATTAAAATTTTCATTAACACTACGAACGAATGTATAAGGAGCAAGATAAAAACATCCGTCAGGACCTTTGAATACCATTGTACATTCAATTTGAGCATTGTCAAATGCCAAAACTGGCTAAACAAAATCAGAAATCAAATTTAATTACAAATATAATAACCTACCCCAAAATATAATGATGTTTCGTCCAAACAGTCTTTCAGTTTCGGAATTGCTTTTCTTATGCTCTCCATGGTAAAATCACTTTTCATGTAGATACGAAACATGTTCAAAATCGGATGTAATATATATACCAGATAATGAATATCTAGTGTGATTAAAAGAAGAATAAGAAAGGATTGATAATAATTGAGGAAGTTGCAAGGATAGATTTGCAAAAAATGAATATGGATTAAGATGGGATGAAACAAATACTCTCATAATCCTGATCATCACTTCAAACTCATACCCGTATTAGCAACGTTTGATTCACATTTTCATTCATTCGATATAATAACGATTTTTCTCTCAAAGGAATATTAGACTCGGAAATAAAGTTGACTAAAGTAATCCTATCTTGTAATATAGAGTTAAATTTGACAAAAACGTAAGTCAGTATAGGATCAATGTCAAGAAAAATCTTCTCCAATACATCTGTATTAGTAAACTGCATAATTTGTAAAATTATTATTCTTTTGGTATTACAATTGCGTTCTTATCAATATTAATAAAATAATTATAAACAACATACTTTCGGTTCGAATAATTGTTGCTGTTGCTGAATTTTGTTCATTGTTAACCGATGAGTCAACTAAAAAATTAGCGCAGTTTTCAGTGGATTGTTCAGTGTTTTCATGTGCACTATCTGTTGCACTGTTATGAGAATCAGATCCATTGGAACATGGCTGATTGACTAAATCATTGTAATCGGCTGCTACAGAAAGAAATTATAAAAAATGTCTTTAAATAAGATGCAATTAATTCTTAATGATACTGACCATCTAATGGTGTTTTTAAATTATGTTCTTCATTATCTTTCATATTTTGCAAAACTGGCGTTGATAATATATAATAATCGTCTATAAATGTAAGAAGATAAAACATGAAAAATAAGTAAACCATCATATATCAAATCGAATGAATATTATATGTCAAAATGAGAGTGAATTCTTTTTATTGTTTGCCGGATTATACTTTGAATTTCGTTAGAAAATACATTTAGAAACTCGGTTTTTTGTTTTATTTAAATTTTTAGTCTTCATCTTACATGAATAAACAAGTCATTTTTTTTTTCGATTGAGAAATGCAGAACTGCCGTCGTTGATAAACATCATTAACAGGTAGCGTCTTTACTGGAAAAATATGTTTATGCAGCGAATCTGCTTTTTTATCTTGTTTTTTATTGTTAGGTCGTTCATCATGATGCAGCATTATTTTCAGAAAGATCAAAGTACTCTGTGCAAAACTCTTACGTTGTGTATGATTCTAAATAGAGAAAATTAGGTAGTAGCTTTTTTTTGCTTGTTCTTTTCTATTTTGAAGTATCACCGATTATTCTTGAGTTTAAAAAAAAATGAATTAAAATCCTGAGCAAAATTTTATGAAATCACAGTGAATAAAAAAGAGATTCGCTTAAACTTTGTAAGTCATTATTGTTACATTAACTATGATATTTTATGAAATTTTTGCAGTATATGAAGAAAAAACAAAGTTGAAACTTGAACAATGTTTTGAACATGAAATGCTCATAGTCTTACTGAATGTGTATATTTCTTCCTTATCTGATCGATGAAGACTTCACAAAAGACGAATGTTATTTAATTTTAGGTTCTTATTTGTGAATTGTGAACAATAAGCATTTACAATTCTAGAAATATCATGTTATACTGTAATTTTTTGTTTTGTTCAAATGAAATCGAAGGTATTGATAATTACTAAGCTTATATTAGCTAAGTGGAAAAACCCTTTACAATTGAATCCTGTTGGGTTTCAGAAGATTTCTTGGTAACAAATGCATGACTGATCACGTATGAAAACACATGGCATATAAATCGTTCTTTAACATTAAAAGTTAAACTTGAAATATCTAATACGTCGAATGTTTCTACCAGACATTTCATTGATAGAAAAATAAAAATCAGTAGAAAATCGAAAAACATTAAAGAGTTGATTAGAAATAAAACTTGAAATGTAGATATAATACTTTGTAGACCGAAAATTTTAGTTGTCACACAGCAGTAGAGAGGACTTTCAGTTATGATAAACATTTCTTATCAATAAAATATGCAAGCATTGATATACATGACGTACTAGTATACAAACATTAAAACCGTTTATTTCAAGACACTTTATAATTAATCTCTGAATTCAGCCATGAATATAATTTAACAAATATATATAAACGCTTCACTTGATTTATTTTGTTTATGGTTAACTTGCGTAAAGACAGTGATTGCAAAATGATGAGGACATCAAGCTCATATACTAACTAACGAGAAAACATTAAGCTAGTATTCTACTTTCTTAGAATGATTGATATCTTTTTTTGTAGTACATTTCTTGAAAAAGATATATATCTTTCAATGGAAGATAATCACTGCTATTGCGTACACATTTAGTATATGCAACAAAAACAGAATATTTTGACAGTATCTGCCGCAGATTCAATAATTACTAAATGATATGGTTATGTATTTAAACTTTTCTTAGTTAGTCATTTTGATACAACAATTATATTGACCTTTGGTTATCAATGATTTAGTGAAGATCAGCTCTATTGCTAAATTTCACTTAAAATATGAACTTTATCATTTTTACAAGTTAAAATGAAATATAAATTATTATAATTCTTATTATATTTTATTTTCTTGATATTTTTATATTAACTAATTTCAGATCGTTAACAATATGAAAAGGTTTTTTTAATTAGTTATGCATTTATCTCAGAAAAAATATGCAATATAATTAAAACCGATAGAAACGTTTTTCTACTGTTATGTGATTTATAAAATAATTTTATGAAAATCGCAGAATTTGTTTTTATTAAAAAGTCGTACTTTGGTACTGATTAATATGACTGGTTTCGAAGATTTGTTGCTGAGAGATAGAAGTGAATACAAATAGTGATAATTGTGTAATAAAACTAGAGATATAAAAACCAATCCATTAAAATAAAATCGAAACACTTCAAGCAACATGGTATCATGCATTTTTTCAGTAAAGAACAGAATAGAAAAAAATTAAAGAAATCGATTCAACAAATGGAATTAAATTGGTAAATAAACAGGACAAATATTTCACTGAAAAGGATTTCGTGAATTTTTTCTTCTTACTCTTTTTTTTTCGTACTGAACGAAGATAATAACAAAAACATCATCATAATAGACGGTCTACATTGAAATTTTACTATTATAACTCTAGTAATAAAAATGGTTTAATATTCAGAATGTTCAATGGAGCAATATAGAATAATGTAATGCCTCGATTTTTCCTAAACCCAAGCATATGCACAAATAATTCCACTGTAATTACTTTTGGTGTTATACTTCACACGTCTTGCAACTCATTGATTTCAAAAAGAATCTTTCTATAATACAAAAGTCATCATGTATCATTAGTTTTTTTGTTGTTGTAAGATGATCCAAGATTCTGAAATAAACTTCATTACAGGCGAATAGTCATTATTTTCTTTCTCTGAAGAAATATCTTTCGCTATAAAACTGAATGTAGCTAATATATAACATAAAATATATTTTTATCAAGTGATTTGCATATTGAAAAAAAATTTTTTTTGAGGCTGTAAACACATTTCAGAACACCGAAAAGAAAGAAAATATTTTCAATGCTGAGATCCGGCTTTTACGGTGCTTGACAGATCCTTCACTCGACTATGTTCCATAGAACAAGCAAAATATAAGATGTATTGACAATAAAATCCCTCGTAGCATGTGCCCATGTCGTGAAAACCGGCGGTTTACCGCGGTTTTACCGATCCGGTTACCGGCTCCCATTACCGCGGTTAACCGGCGGTTTCTGCGGTTAACCGGCGGTTTCTGCGGTTAAACCGCGGTAAACCGGCAGTTCCATCCGGTAAACCGCAGAGAATTATAGGTGTTGTGCAACCAATATCTATTCTAGGATGTTAATCGATTACAATCGTTCATACCGCTGCTATCTTTCTATCAAACTTTTAATAAAAATATATGACTCAATTGTGTACTATTTATTTCAATTAATTCATTTTCACAATAAATAATAAAACAAAAAAAAGCACAAGTACACACAAACAACAATGATACATGTTTTCAATTTAAGAAGCCAATGGTCCATTTGAATAGCTGTCGACGTGTTCGTCTTGATGAATTTGTGAACTATCATTTGTTGTGTTATCTAGATGGATAAGAAATCAACTCGTAATCATATAAGGTCTTCACAAGAAAAGATGTTAATTAACCCTTTCAGGACCGGCTTATTTTGAGCAAAAATTACAAATTTTTCAATTTTTCAAAAATGATTTATTCTTCTCAGATTTATCAAAATGTGAACATCAGAAGGCTTTCAAAGTGTGATATTGTTTGAAACACTCCGGGTTACATAGTGGAACATCACAATCTGGACAATAAAACCTTGTATCGCTTCGTTTTTTTTCTCGCTTGACTGTATGACTNAAAATATTAGCGGTTTTTCCATTTTTTTTTAAGTTTTAGACGCAGAAAACTCGCTCAAAACCTCGCTTAGAACCTTGAAAAATTGTTTTCTATAGGTTTGACGACGTGCTCTTTCATTTGGATAGGTCAAAAAAGATTTTTAGTGAAAATGGTTTTTCGGCTGAAAAACCAAGATCTTTAAAAAACGGGTCTTTAAATCAAAATCGTGCAAAAAACCATTGTGATATTCGGAATCAGCACGTTCGATTACCTATTATCAATTGAGTTTCAGCTCAAAAGCGAGGAGACAGTTGGTGGCCTTCCCTCGTTAGAGAGAGATGCTCATAAAATCACTAACAATCTACTCAAGGACAATAAATAGTAGACATGAGTGTAAATAAGAATGTTTAGTGCACTCTTCTATTTAAGTATGAAGCGTTACACGAGAGTAAGTAGTTGTCGCTTTAAACATTTTCCATACTCCTCGATAATTTTTCCTCATTTTGGAGCTTCTGTCTCCTGTGATTTTCGTAATTTGATATTGAATGTAGATTTTTTGTTTTTCGTAACATTTTGATAAATTCAAAATGTACATGTCATCATTAAATAACTGTTTACCAGCGAGATCATCTACAAATCCATTTCATGGAATAAATTTTTATCTTTTATCTCGTGCTACTCTCATCCTTGTGTGATGCTGTACATGATTAAATCAATGTCTACAAATAAAGATTTATTGGAAGTGAAATAGGAACCATACTTCTGTGAAGCATACAACTAACTCTATATTACAACTAATGTTGTAACGCCCAACAGTCGCTTTTCCGATTGTATATCAACGTCTATTACGATCTGTCTGAGAGAAGGGAATCCAAATTTCTATTCCTCATGCTTCAACATTTGTTTTAGATCATATTTCACAAAAAATTATAGAAGACATCACCAATGAATCGATTAAAGAGATTAAATTTTCTACCGTGACCAAAAAAAGGATTGTAAATTTTAATAAATTATTTGTTTTGTTTTGTGATGTAAATCCATGTTTAGTTACAAAAGCGCGAAAATGATTTCATATTGTAAAAAGAAAAATTATTGATTCTTTTAATACTTACAAGACAATGTGTAGTTTCTGGTCTTAATGTTAAAAAATCCCAATAGGCATCATAATCAAAAAGATTAGTAACAGGATTTCGTTTTTGTGAATGTACAAGTGATGGATAGAGAATTGGATCACGAATAAAGAAAACCGGTAAATGATTACAAATTAAATCAAAATTTCCGCAATCAGTATAAAATTTAATCGCCATACCACGTATATCACGTATAGTATCTGAACTTCCTAATTCACTACGAAAACGTGAAAATCTTATTGCTATTGGTGTTTGTTTATTTCGTGTATCAAGAAAATGTGCTCGTGTTAATGTTGAACCAATATCTGTTGTACATTGAAAAAATCCAAATGCACCTGAACCTTTTCCATATGAACATCGTTCAGGAATCTTTTCTTCATTAAATTGACCTAATTCATCAAGTAAATATGTATCTTGTAAAAGAATTGGACCACGTGAACCAGCTGTTAATGAATAAACTTTATCACCAATAGGCATACCTGATAAACTAGTCATAAGAATAGGTTCATTATTTGAACGATATGTTTGTAATTGATTAGCTGCTACATCACGATTAAGTAAAAAAAGTGCTTCACTTGGTGATATAGTATTTTGAACAGTACCAGAAAGTATATTATTTGATTGATTTTGCATGTCAATAGACAAACAAATAAATTATAGAATATCCTTAGCAACATAAGATTTCTTTTTCGTTTTGAAATATGAGCATAAATATTACTTTTTTTTAATAAAAATCATAAGTTTTCCTTTTTGCTTATTTTCACGAACATTAAACTGATTAAATCAAATTCAAGTACCTAATAAAATCGAAAGATATTGACTAACAGTTTTATTTGTACTGTCAATAGTTACAATAATAAATGTAATTAACTTTACAATCAAGCAGAGTACCTTCTTTTGCAATAAAATATATATGACTATAGTCATCATAAAACTAAATGAGAATCGGTTGAATAAAACTTTTCTACTCATTCTCTTTGTTGCATAAAAAATGGTTATATGAGAATTGACTTCCGGAGTAGAGAGAACTACAGTCAACAAGAGATGTTGTATGCATATAGCATTGATTAACTATGTATGAGAGCATAGGTGTTGTTCGATTGGTGTAATTAGAAATGAATAATAAAAAAAAGAAGAACAATGAAGATAAAAATGTGCTTTTATAAAATATTTTCGTATTTTATTACTATTAGCTTAATATTCGTGACTGTTAGGTATGTTCGTTTGTAATCTTCTACTCATTTCTGTGTTTTACAGTTGTAATTGAAGCTCAATAAGAATGCAGTTTTATTGAACAAAAAATTGGTTTATTTTCTCTCATTCATGTTCCTTTCATATTTATAAGTATTTGCGTGACTACAATAATGATCAATATAGTTGTTAGTTGCATCAGCGAATTCTTTTTGTTCCCAATAGCTTAGAGAGAGAGAGAGAGAGATGATAATGTGTTACCGTTGTTTCTCAACGCTCCTTCAATGATTATAACAAGTGCGTAGGTAGAATATCACGTCGCATATATTTACTGATGACAATCTAGGTTTTTTAGTCATCATTGAAATGCATAGAACGAGAAATACACACCTGCATGTTGTCGAGCAAATTCTTTTTTTATTTTGCTTGAACTTTTACTCTCCTTCTTTTTTCTAACATGTTTTTACTTTTTTTTCTTACCTATTTTGCCGATTTCTTTCATATTAGTAAATCTAAAAGGAATATTAATATTTGATTCACAATGAAAACTATAATAAAGTAGTCGCTCGATCATTCAGTACTGAATGTGATCCTTCTGTACAGAAAATCAGTACGTATGAAAGATTGTAACATACGTCTTACTACATCTTATTATTTATTATTTGTTTATTATTTAAATGAGAATGAACAAAGGATGTGAATGATTATTTAATGATGCTTTATTGTTGTAGATCAAACAGGAACTTTCATCGTCTTTACTTCTCAAAGTTTTATTTGTTTACAAGGAAATACAAAAGTATACTTGCAAATTATCGTTTTCTCTACAACATTACCGTTGCTAAGTGTCAAAAATCTTTCAATATTTCGTAATATTTAATAAGACATTTGACAAAGCATGCACTGAGCTATTTTTTGTTCTTTCTTGCCATATGAACGTTGTAGATAGAAATGACAAACTAAAGATAGTTATTGAATAGAAACCAGACAAAGGTTTGTTAGTCTCCCAATACGTGAAACTAGACAGAACACAGAATAGAAAAAATGATGAAGAAAGAGAAGAAAACGAGAAGAAGAATTGACGATCCGAAGATCGTAAAGAATTCTCTCGGTTTTTTTTTGTCATGTGCTGATAGTTTCTCGTCGCGTACTTATTGAGCTAACTGACTGGAAAATTTTTTTATGTGCCGTTCCGAACGACTCGATGTCCGGTTATTATTTTTTTTTGCATGCATATAAAACATCAATGATAATTATTCCGGCAGGATTATGGTTTCTTCGACAAATAAAATTCTTATTTTTAAAGTGTCGTTGTTCAACGTCACATACATGAAACCCCTAGAGTGAGTGAATACATTACTTTATGCTTCAGTGTTTTTCATGAGCTACCTTATAAGAAAAATTTTGAACCATGTCACTGACTAGATCTTATTATAACGTTAACAACTAAAACATAATATATTCTAATGAGTAACCTCAAGGCAATGATGTATCTTATATCGAATAACAAGATTGAATTTATTAATGCATCTTAATCAATGCCCTTCTATCAAATAGAATAGAAAGTAATTCTTTTTCTTTCTTATATATATGTTATAGTGAGAAAAATGAATAAGATTATTTCGGAAAATAATCTATTTGACAGACAAGACATTATCGGTTTGTTTACTTTTTTTTTTTTTTTAAATAAAAAAAAATGTTAGTAATTATGATAGATGAAATCAGATATTGATAACATAATAAGTATACAATTGCATGATATAAACAATTATAAATAAAATTCGTTTGATTGTGTATAATTACTAAACTTCTGTTGTTATTATTTTTCTTTGTCATATTTAAAATATATATTCATTTGATAATTTAGTAAGTTGACTGCAATTAATGGATAATTGCGTCAAATACATTTGCTTAATTGAAAAGAAAAAAAAATATGACGGAAATTCATGCTTGAAAAGATGTTTATTAATAGAAAGAAACCTTTGCATGAGAATGTTTTTAGTTGGTCTTCTAGAAGTTTTTTTTTTTTAAATATTATAAAATATCGTATTTTTGAAGAATTAACTATACATCATAGGTTAAATAAGAAAAAAAATATGTCTATTATGAACCTTCAAGTCTTCTTTTTCGGCCATAATTAGATTGAATCTATCGAAGATTAGATTTTGAATATCATCATTTTTTCATGTTTAATAACAAAAATATGATGCCACTTGTTATGCCTTCTTCACCACTTTTTTTAATCATTGTTTTTCCAAAATACAAGGAAAAACATCTTTTCTTTTATTGTAGGGCATGATACGATTTTAGTTAGATATGTAAGAAATAAAACTATGTGTTCTCGTTTCTTCAAGATTTTCTTTTTTTTTGTTCGTTCGTTCGTTTTTTTTTGTTTTGCTACCAAGAATTTTATTCAGTAGTTGCTATGCTGTTGTCTTTCATCTTTCATCGAATACTGTCACATAAATTTTCAATAGCTGAAGAATGTAGAAGTGCACTTTCGTTCTACTGTCAACATAGTTACCTTTCTGATTTACTGTACATTTCAATTTTCTTTCAGACAATGTAAGTGTAAATTTATTCTTCTTTTTTTCAATTTAATTCATCTATTTTTCTATTTGTCTTTTCTTTTTTACTTCAGAATGAATTACAATCTGTTATTTATGATGAACATCATTCGATAATTCTTGATGATGCACCCGACGAGTAGAGTCGGGCCTCATCCAGCTGTATGGCTTTTGTTCATATTACGTTTACGAAAATGTATTAAACTACGATATTTATCAATCATATTTTTTTCTCTGATTATTCTTACTTATTTACGTCTTAATAATAGTGTACTGTCTAATCAACAAATATCTAAGAAACATATATCTATCAATAATGACGAAAGAATTTCTCATCATGAAGATAATGATAATCATCATCTGTTAGACAAATGTAATTTTGACACAATTGAAGTTTTACTTCGATATAAATCTTTAAAACAGTCAAATAATGATAGTGATGATAAACGTCCAAAGCCAACAATTGAACGTTTACATAAACTTTTTTCAATACTTATTTCTCATGAAGAGAAGTATCGTACAGTATTTAATTATTTAGGTATATTTCGTTTTACTGATTTGTATAATACTTTACGTCCATTTGCAAATAATACTAAACGTCTACATGAAATTTATTGTCTTTTTCAACGTTATATAACTATATCAGATAATGGTCATATTGATATTACACCACATTTTATTTATTATTTAAAACAAGTATCTAATTATTTATCAGATGGTTTTACCAGTGAACATCCAACATGGAATAACATATCAATAAAAAATCTACAAAAACCGGTTATTATTCTTGCAGCTAATGCACGTTTTTATGATACATTACAAGCATCAATGCGTACAGTTAATCAGTATTTCTATAATTATAGTGTGGCTGTATATAATCTTGGCTTTGATACAAGTCAATTAAATATGGTAAAATATTCTCATTTTTTTTTTCTTAAAATAATAGAAAATATAATCGACAACAAAATCAGAGAATATGAAGAAGATTTCTTTTACCAAATAAGAAAAAAAAATGAATAATTTATCCTCAAGAAATTATTTTGTTTTTTAGTCAAATCATTGCAAAACCATGAAGAATCAATCAGACATCTGACAGTCATTCTAGCGAACACATACAGACTAATTGATTTTCCTCCACTCGATAACATTCGACAAGTGTTTCAAGCTGTGTTTTCTTTTCTTATATAGATTTCATTGCTTTATTTTGAATTCTATAACGAGAATGTTGGATACACATACACACACACCTTGAAATATGTATTACATTTTTAATTGACAAAAACTAGGTCGATAGATTTTGTTTTTCAAAATGAACATCTAATTAATAAAATTTATTTTCTTCACAAAATATTTCATGCTATTAGGTCAAACATGAAAAAATACAATTATCATAGAAACAATGCTTGAATATCAATGAGTTAGATCAATGTCACTCATGTTTCATTCAATATGAAAATAAAAGAAAATGAATAAAAACATATTGCATCGTAGTATAGCAGTAAAGTGATAATGAGTTATTTCAAGTCCACTGCCAAAATAAAAAAGTTTTACTAATCTCAATGGCAAAATGAAGAAAAAAAGTTCGTCTCACACATATCTCAATGTATTCAGAAAGAAATAAGAGAATGATAGTTATTATCAATTTTAGTAAGTGAACGTTTCTACAAGATCTTAAAGGAGTGTTGAAGTATATAGGGTAGAAATATATTCCTTTCCCTCCTCCGCCCGACAGATTTTTTTATATCAATTAACGTATCGTTTTAATTCCTTATTGTATTTCTGGACGATTAAGTACAAGGATGATGAAGAGATATGTTATAAAATACATAGTTTCTATATTGGTAAATGCAACGACACCATTTGTCATATTCTAATTCCACAGGGATTATATGCTAACAGTTCTTTTATTATTTTAGATTAAAGAAAATTGTGAACGATGCATGATCATTCCGTTTCCATTTGCTCAAGTCGAATCAGTTGCTCCTCATGTTCGAAATTTACCAAATTTTGCTTGGAAACCTATTATAGTTCAAGTAAAATTTTTCAAACTAAAAGAAAAAAACTTACATAAATATATATAAAATATGATAATTTTTAGGATGCAGTACGACGTTTTGGTACGATCATTTATGGTGATACATCAGTTCGTTATTTAACATCTAATTTTGATCGTATTATAATCGATAATTTAATACGTGGTTTTTCATGTCGTGAATTACCTGGACATTATTTATCATGTTTTACTTTATCTGAAACATTTTCATGGTTTAATGAAACATCATCTACATTCGATGATATTTATATAGCTGAAGCAGGTTTTGTTGCTGTTACAGATAATTTTCTTTCACGTCTTGTACTTAAAACATGGGTTACATGTGCACTCGATTCAAATTGTATATCACCATCAAGTTCTCGAACACAATGTAAACGTACTGGTGGACCATCAGCCACACATCGTTATGATCAATCAGCTATGGTTGCTGTATTATCATTTTATTTTTTTCAAAGTTTACGTCAAAATGATAAAACTGATCCAGCACCTTATGATATGTTTTCATCAATACAACAAAAAGTAGCGGAAGTTCGACGTTTTGAAGGTGATCATAGTTATTTTACACATGGAAAAAATCTTAATGATAAACAGAATAGTTTAACAACAACAACAACAACAACAATAAAAATACTATAAAATTTTAATAGTTTTACACAGTGAATAAAAATAAAATTGTTGTGTGCATATGAATCTTTGTAACTGTGATATTTATTTATAAAGTAAAATTTTTGCTTTGTTATCTTTTGTTACTTAGTTTTGTTTTTGTTCTTCATTAAAAATATAACAAGAGAAAAGAATTAAACTTTTAAGTATCAATGACATGCATTCGAATAATAGGTAGAATGTTTACTTCAAAAATTAAGTAGAATATTTGAAGCAAAACTCTGTTTTATTTTTCATGCCAATGTCAAAATTGATATAATTCTTTGAAAAAAATTATCTCACTTTTCTCATATGCTATAAATGTCTGTTCACAGTTGTTTCGTTTAATCAGGGATGGACGAGTATGAGTCCATGACTCAAACTCGAAGGTTGGGTGTTGTTGACTAGAGCCATGGAGTCACAAAAAGCAAAAATTGATAATTCAATATCAAAATCAGTTTCAGGAAAATTGATAGTTTTCTGAAAATTGTGTTCTTTTACTGTATTGTGGAATTACATAAAAGAGAAGAGTTGCCATTTTACTATTCTTATTTTATTGATAAATTGCTAGTAGTTGTGTCATTTTATTTTATGTAGGATTATTCATACCTCTCTTTTGTACATAAAATCTAGAAACTAGATATCGTGTCATGAAAAAATTGTTACTAAAATTCTTTACAATAATAAATAGAAAACGTAAAAATAACAAAAATATC
This sequence comes from Rotaria sp. Silwood2, assembly GCA_905329745.1. Classification (NCBI taxonomy): domain Eukaryota; kingdom Metazoa; phylum Rotifera; class Eurotatoria; order Philodinida; family Philodinidae; genus Rotaria; species Rotaria sp. Silwood2. The sequence goes on from CAJNSZ010000659.1 coordinate 28,984, forward strand.
TTAACTCCCTCGGCTCTATTTTGTTACAATTTTTGTTGTGATTAATGTGATACTATAAAGACATGAAATCAGACCTTCAACGTTTTTAGCTACGACTAAAAATGCTGAAGGTCTGATTTCGTGCTTTCATATTATTACACTGGCCAGAATAAAAAATTAAGAAAAGAAGAAACAATGGACGGGCGAATAAAGGCGCCGACTTCTTTCATGTTGGATTGATGATCGACATTAAGTGTTGGCTCAAAGGGATTGTCTTTTTGATTGTAGTCTAGATACATCGAATCTGTGATAGCAATCAACAATTGAACATGAGACGGAATCTAGAGGAACGTATGTTTCATATTTCCAATTCAGCACGTATCCGATATTGCCATTATTTCCAAAGATTCCAAAGATAAGCTTCAGTCCTTTTTCTTGGAATTGGAACAAAGCTGTCTGAAGTTAGACATTCTAGTATTTGCACCATTTGATGAATTTCCTCTTATTCTGTGATGATTTTTAGAAGCTGTATTATCTCAACTGCCATTCACATGAAAGTTAATGTCGTCAGTATTTTTTGTGCGCTATTCTTTTCCTATTTTCCAATCTTATCACCACTGTTGCTCTTCTCTTTTTGAGATTGTTCCAAATCTAGATATACTCACTACTCGATAAGCAGATGTTGTTGTTTTTTTGTTTCATATACAGGATGGCAAGCAAGTTTAGTTTCTTCGATCAGTACCAACTGATTTTCGGATCTGTGTTTTGCATTAAATAAAAATCTAAGAATATAGCTTTGGAAAGAGCGTTCAAAACGATCATAATTAACATGAGAACGCGCTAGGAGTCCAGTAATTCTCAATACGGGAATATTCTACACTCTGATCAGAAATTCAAGGAACTAGTTTATCTCTATTTACAAAAATGCATACCCAGTATTAAGAATTACGATTCTCTTAGAGATCCTTCATTGCCAGATATGATCAGATTTGAATGCTCTTTTCGAAGGTTTTATTAGGTTTTTGTCTAATGCAAAAAATAGATCTCTCAAAATCAATTGGAATTAGTCGAAAAAAGCGAATTTTTGACCGATTTCGACTATATATATATAATCAAATACAGAAAAAATCCTGCTCATGGTTGATATAAACAATCCACAGGAACTACATTCCTAGCACGGAAACAAAGTCATCTATGATAACATGTTATAGGAATTTTTGTATTCCTACTCAACGTGTACTTTCAATTAAATCAATCATAATATGAGTATCATCGGTCTAAGTAAACATCAATAATTAGTTTATCATTTTGTCTGTAGTCACTAATCAAAATATCAGTAATACATATGAAAATCTCATTTGACTTGAGTATATATTATATGCATTACTGTAATAAGCACAAACGTCATGTATTATAAGTGTCTACTGCCCTCTACTTATTTTATTTTTACTATTATATATAGTTGGTTAGATGACAAATGCGAACAATGGAAAATGCCGACCAATAACGAACCAATCAGCTGTTTTTTTGCACTATAACCCTTTCTTTTGATTTTGTACTTGAAGAAATTTACTTTCTTTGGAATACAACTTCAAGATTTTATCAAAATAGCGCATAATGCGTCATTCTGATTTTCGCGGCTTGGAGAAAAATGCCCAAACACTGGATGAAGAATATGAAGGTGTATTAGCTCGTTCTGTTGATGATCATTATAATTATCCAGTTTCACCAATAAGTCATGGACAGTTTATGGCTGATGGTGCCAATAGAAAAGAACAATCACTATCTGCGTTCTTTGCACCACCACAAAAGAAGAATCGAAAGAATAAAAAAAATAAAGATACGACAACCACTGTCAATAAAGTAGTAGAAGAAGAACCAACTATTTTTGAAGAAGACTCACAACAAGCTAGAGGGCGTATAACATCTCGTGAAGATTTTGATATTCAATTCGATATGGAACCAGACGATGATATAAGAAAATCAAAAAATAAAGGTAAATTTTTATTTTTCTTATAATAAAATAAATTAGAAACTCTACTAATCTTTTAGCAAAGCCTGTTCGTCAACTTGAACTTGAAACAATTCCTGCTCGTGTAGCTACATTAAAAATAAGTGAAAGATCTGATCGAAGTATTTCACCACAAAAACAATCAAAATCCACAGTTGACTCTCCCAGTGTTACACCACGACAAGGTGTTTCACCAGCTTCTGTTTCACGACGAAGTGAAAATACTTCATCATCTGTAACTTCTACTTTAAAACGTCGTCCAATAGCAGCTGATCGTACAAATACATTACGTGATTATAATGAACGTTTGGAAGGACGTGATTTATTAAATTTAGTTGTTGTTGGTCATGTTGATGCAGGAAAATCTACATTAATGGGTCATGTACTTGTTAAATTAAAAGTTGTTGACGATCGTACAATGCATAAAAATAAAACTGAAGCAGCACGATTAGGAAAAGACAGTTTTTCATATGCTTTTGTTTTGGATGAATCCGAAGAAGAACGACAACGTGGTGTTACAATGGATATTGCACAAGCTCAATTTAAAACTAAAACGAAAATTGTTAATCTTGTTGATGCACCAGGACATAAAGGTAATTCAAAAACTTTTTAGAAAAAAAATCAAACATTTCAGTATGTTTTCGATAAATCTATTGGAAATAAGCAAGAAGAAATACATCCACAAAAGTTACGCATATAGCAAACTATGTAAAATCTATTTGCTTGTGTACTATGTAAATCGAGTGTCAATACTTCATTTAATTATTGGATAATGAGTACCTTGAACATAGAAAGTTTTTGTCATCAACTTTTGATATAGGTTTGATAGAGAATGTAGAATATGATTCTTTTTCTCAGAATTACAGAAACAGATGCTGTATTCAAGTTTATAATGAAAAAAAAGATTTTCATCTTACGAGGGAAGTTGCACGAGTAATTAATAGATTTTGAGCTGGAAGCATTGCCGTCATATCGATCCTAAAGTGAAAAAAGATTGTAAAAATTCAATATGCCGGTAGTAATAAGCATGGACTTGAGATCTTTTCGGAGTGTTCATAACCCATTTGGTCCTATATGATGCATATAGTCCCAACTTAAAAACATAAATTAATCAGTGGGGAATTTTCCTTGTTGGTATTATGGATGAAATTATATAATTAATAATGAGATGTTCACTGTTGTAGTTATATTATATTATTGAGTTGACTTTTTCAATGATTGAGACATGAAATTGAATTAGTATCGAAAAAAAAATAATAAGAATAAATATTCTGAACGTTTATTAAAAATTAAAATTTGAATATTATTTGTAATTTATTATTTCTCTATTATTTTAGAATGTAAAATGTAAGTTAACTTTTGTTCAATTAAATCAATGATAAATTTAAAGTTTTTCTTAGAACTAAGGCATGGCAAAAAAAGTTCGCGTCATTTTTTCTATCGATGTATTTTTGCAACTGTTTGAGCGAATTCAACCAATAAAAAGTCGTATTAAAGAGCACTTATGATGTAAAAATAACGGTTCTAACTCAAGTGATAAGATGGATATAGATGTGAGAATATCATTGACGAATTTTAGAGATGATTTTTTTTATATATTTAAAATTACAGAACTACAAATTTTTTTCTTTTGTGACGAAGCCGACGAGAAAAATATCCATGCGATAGTGAGAGTAACGTTCGCTTTATACTTATATATATAAGAAGAAAATAATTTACTTTATATTCTGATTATTTACATTATGGAATTGTTTTCTGAGATCCAAAAACACATTAAAAACATTTTTTTATCGTTACTCACTTACTTCTTAAGTTAGAACCGTTACTTTTACACTATAAGTGCACTTTTAAGTGCTCTTTAATATGACTTTTTATTGATTGAATTCGCTCAAACAGTTGCAAAAATACATTGATAGGAAAAATGACGAGAGCTTTTTTGCCATATATTACTTATATAATATATCGATAATAGTTCACAGAATATACCAGTAGTATTCATTCCACAAATTTAGCTATCTTAAAATTTGATTATTGATAAAAACAATTAGAATAATTTTAATGATTAAAGATACAATAAAAAGAAAAACAAATATGTTTTCTTTTTTTTGGATTAATATATATATCGTTTATATCGATTTTTTGTTTTTGTTGTAATAGACTTTATACCAAATATGATAAATGGAGCAGCTCAAGCTGATGTTGCTATACTTGTTGTTGATAGTCGTCGTGGTGAATTTGAAACGGGTTTTGAATTTGGTGGTCAAACACGTGAACATGCACTATTATTACGAGCACTTGGCGTATCACAATTAATATGTGCTGTTAATAAAATGGATACAGTAGAATGGTCACAAGAACGATTTGAAGAAATAGTTAAAAAACTTTCCAGTTTTCTTAAATCATCTGGTTATAAAGAATCCGATGTTACATATGTACCACTTAGCGGTTGGACAGGAGAAAATTTAATAGCACCAAATAATCCACCATTATCTTGGTATCAACAAGGTGAAAATCCTTTAAATACAAAACTAAATGGTATTATATGTGGTGCAACATTAATTGATTTAATTGATCGTCTTAAACCACCTGAACGCCCTATATCAAAACCATTTCGTCTATGTATAACAGATGTATATCGTGCAACAGGTATTGGTGCTGGTACTGTATCTATATCAGGTCGTATTGATTGTGGTGGTATTGAAGTAAATGAACGTCTTCTATTACGACCATCAAATGATCAAGTGACAATAAAAACAATTCAAATTGAAAATACAAATGTTTCATCAGCATTTGCTGGTGATAATGTCACACTTAATATTCAAGGTGTTGATCCAACACATTTATTTATTGGTAATGTTGTTTGTGATCCAGAATATCCAATATCATGTGCAACAATAATTCAAGCACGTATTATTATATTTAATATATCAGTACCAATATTACCAGGTACACCAATTGTATTTCATTTTAAATCTATGCAAGAACAAGGTAAAATAGCAAATTTAATTGAAGAATTAGATCGTTCAACAGGCGAACTTAAACGAAAAAATCCACGTTTATTAACAAAAAATTCAAGTGGAGTTGTTGAAATTGTACTACAACGACAAATATGCTGTGAATTATATTCAGATGTTAAAGAACTCGGACGTTTTATGTTAAGACAAAGTGGTTTAACGATGGCGGCAGGAATTATAACTGAAATTATTGGTTAAAAAAAAAAAAAAGAGTATATAAAATAAATTTCGTTTTTTTTTTGTTATTACGATCCATTTTTTTTCTGCTTCTTTGTCTTTTTTCTTTTTCTTTTTCTTTTTTTTCCTTATTTCAGATGATAATCACTATTATTATAATAGCTATTGGTTTAACATTTTTAGCACTTATTTTCACTATTATTTGGTTATTAAAAGTTTCAGGACTTTTTACATCAATTAAAATACAAGTTATTCAACCATCATTTGAATTTTTAACGATTGCCTATAAATTCCAACAGGGAGATTATTCAAAATCAGCAGATATATTTCGAGACATTCTTAATTATTCACCATCACATTCAACTATTGCAATTTATTATGATAATACAGATGTTGTAAGTTAAAAGATAAATTTAAAGAAAAAAAGCAAGCAATACGGTTTGTTTATTTTAAACTAGACACCAGTTGAACAACGACGTTTTATTGTTGGTATTATCGTTGATGAAACAAAAGATGAAAAAATAATTGAACGAATGAAGTCAGATGATTACAAAATTTTTAAACTTCCAAAATCTGTGCAATCAGTTTATACAACATTTCCATTTAATAGTGTTTTTTCTGTTTCTATTGCAAGCTCGAGAGTACCTTCTCGTTTAGCATATTTCATTCAGGTATATAATAACACTGTATTTTTATAAAGATTTTTAATAAAGTTTGAATTTTTTTTTTCTAGACAAATAAATTAGATGCTCATCCTTTTGTTGAAATATATGAACCAACGTTAATTCATTATTTTGTTCCTTTAAGTAATCATGAAAGTTATAGTGTTCCTGAAATAATTTCTGAATCATCTTAAAACAAAGACACAATAAACAAAACAAAAATTCATGTCTTCTTTTTAGATAGAGAATTTATATATATATATATTTGTTTTCAAATAGTGTAAATAAAAAAAAAACCAAAATGGCTAATCTTCCTTGGTTAGTAAATTTGATTGAATTATAGGAAAACAAAAACGAATAATTAATTATTTAGGATTGAAAAATATCGTCCTGCAACACTTGACGAACTTGTATCACATAAAGATATTATCGATACAAGTAAATGTTTATTGTTTTCATCTTGTTAATCTATTTTTTTTCTATAGTCAAACGTTATATGACACTCGGTGAATTACCACATTTACTATTTTATGGACCAGCAGGCACAGGTTTGTTTCTTTGATAAATATATGTCATGAATTTGATTATTTTATTTTTTTAGGAAAAACAAGTACGATTTTGGCATTGGCTAAACAGATGTATACTCCAACAGAAATGCGCGGTTGTGTGCTCGAAGTAAACTGAACAATCTTCAAAAGGACTTTTTTTTTTATTCTATATATTAATGATCATAGTTAAATGCATCTGATGATCGAGGTATTGGAATAGTACGTGATGAAATTCAAACATTTGTTAGTACACAAACTCTTCATAAGTATGAAGATATTAAGTTTTATTCTTTTATGAGTATATCTGTTTTCTTATTTTTAGAAAAGGTATTAAATTAATTATTCTTGATGAAGCTGATGCTATGACAAATGATGCTCAAAATGCTCTTCGTCGAAGTAAAATTTTTCTTCATTATTTTTTTTATGATTTGTTTTTTTTTGTTCTTGAAAAGTTATTGAACAATATACAGCTACAGCACGTTTCTGTTTTATTTGTAATTATTTATCAAAAATAATTCCAGCTGTACAATCACGTTGTACACGATTTCGATTTGGTCCATTATCAAATGAACAAATGATGCCTCGTTTACAATATGTTATTGAACAAGAAAAGTTAATACAGAAATTTAATAGAAAAAGAATTTATTTATTTATTTATTTAGTGTACAAATTGAACCCGAGGGTAAAAAGGCAATTCTTCAATTAGCTAATGGTGACATGCGACGTGCATTGAATATTCTTCAGGTATTATTTCTAACATTATGAAAATAAGAATATGAAAGCTAAACGAAGTTATATTTATTCAAGACATATGCCAATTGAAAAATGTTGTATATTGGTGTGTACTTCTTAAAGTACAATACGTCTGATTGAATTAAGATTTTTAGCAAGACTTACAAAAAATCTCTAGTCAATAGAAAATAGCTTGTCTCAACTTTGATCGAAAGTAAAAGTTAGTAAAAAAAAAAGAAAGCATACAAGATAAGATAATAAAGGAGAAGCTGTTGGAGAGATCAAATGTTGTAATGAGATTAATTATTGTATCGATTGTGTAATGCTGTTGTTCGTTTGTTTTTCTGCTTCGATACACCACAAGACTATTGAATTCTGTACATGTTTTTCTTCCGCTTTCATAAATTTAATCAACCACTATATATTTAGACATTTTCGATAAAGACGAGAATTTCATAATTTTTTTCGACAATTTTCTTTTTGATGAAAGTTGAGCTTATCGTACAACTTCTTTAAGGATACTTAAAATTTTTTTATGTTTTTGTTCAAATAGAAAGAGATAAAACAGAATAACAAAAAACAATTGTCATCCTAAATAATGATTAGTATCTTGAAAAAGATATTTTTAGTTCTAGAAGACAAAATGCGAGTGGTAATAAGCTAGTAGAAGGGTTTAATATTAATCCATGTAACCTAGGTATCTCCTGCAAATAAACACTAGAGAATTTCGAATCTTTAATAACTTTTGCTCTACTTATCGAGATTTATCTGTTCTGAAGCGAGAAGTAATATTCTCGTAAGCAAAATCAAGATTTGTCAAATGAACAATTGCCTGATTTTATCTAAAGTCTAAATTAGTATATAAATCTTTTAGAGTACTCATATGGCATCAGGTTTAGTTACGGAAACTTCGGTATATGAATGTGTTGGTCATCCATCAAAAAAGGATGTTAAAACAATTGTAAATGTATTACTTAATGAAAATTTTACAGTTGCATCACAAAGTAAACCGGAAAAAAAGATTAATAATTTTAATTATGAATTTTACTTTTTATTTTTCAGGATTATCAACATTAAAAACAACTAAAGGTTATGCATTAGCAGATATTCTTACTGAACTTCATCGATATGTTCATAAGAGTAATTAAAAATATTGTCAATGTGATAAAATAATTTTCTTCATTTCTTAGTTGATTTTCCTCGTGAAATTCGTATTCATCTTCTAATCAAAATGTCGGATATTGAGTAAGATTGATTAACAAAATAAAATAACAATATCACTGATCTATTCATTCATTCTATAGATATCGTTTAGCAAATGGTGCTACTGAAAAATTACAACTTAGTGCACTTATATCTGCTTTTCAAAAAGCGCGTCATGTCAAAAGTTCATAAATAGTATTTTTTTTCTTCTTCTTCTTTTTCGTTCAATAGGAAAAAAACAAAGCAATTATGTCAGATAGTCCTTTATATAAATAAAATGACAAAAACAATTTCTTTTTTTCTTTTTGTTTTTATTCAAAACAATAGTAGTATTTGTAATACCGATTGAACAAGAAAATAAGCAAGGCAAAATGTTGATGAACTTGAATTAAATTGATTTAAACCAATTTTACAACGTGCATCTGTTGAATGACGTGTACATCCATCAACACCACCTGGACAATTGATATTTATTTGTGAATAAAGATAACGTTCAAGTTGTTGAAATTGACTTTGTATATCTTGTTGAGAACATTTATCAAGACGAGATTTTATACAACGAAAATAAACAGTTGCTTGTTGACACCAACTACGTTTATTAACACTATTCCATGATGGATTAAATTTAACAGTAATTGCTAATGGTTGACATAAATTATTGATTGCTTTTATTTGACATAGATCATTTGGTAGAAGTTCTTGTATAGATGATGAACCATGAATACCATTTTTTATTGATACACCTGATAGAGAACCACCACTACGTACAGAATCGACTGTTTCAGCTTTTTTTGGAGATTCCCATATGATATTAAATTTATAATCTTCGATTTTATCACTGCAAAAAGCTAATAGATCATCGACACGCTTTCGAATGCCTAAAATTGAAAAAAAGACATTATGTCTGTTGGAAGTTAAGTAATACAGTGGTTCCAAATAATTATGAATCATATAGATTTGATTTCGATTCTTTTCCGTAATGGTAACTTGTATAGAGAAAATTGTTAAAAATAACGATTTGAGGAGAATAAAATTTTCGCACTTCAGAATCTCTAGAAAATCCTAAATCTAGTTTTTCAACATTCGGAACCCACAAATAAAAGCGCATTGTCAAACCTCTCCACGATATATTTTTTGACGGAACTATATCGATATTAAGAAATACTCAAAAAATGACTTTGTTTTTTGACAATTCCATAGGGAAAACTGGATGAAAAGAGCTTTGAGACTTCTCTTAAAATTATATGATTCAGTCAAAAATCTAGTGGAAAGGTCGAAAACATGTCACTTTGTAGAGAGTCAGTTGCTTCATGTAATCAAAAGAAGCTTTCGTGTTCAGGTGCTGGTTGCTGAAAAACCAGAGTTCGAGTTTTCTAGAGATTCTGAACTGTGAAGATTTTATTTTTCAAACAAATCTTTATTGTTAACAATATTCTATACTCAACACGAACATGTTGAATATGATGTTTTTCGAGAATTTACAGTGTATCTCAATTGAATTTCCATTCCTTTATATTTTTTTTACTATAGATTACTATAGTTTGCTTTTTTGCCGATAATGAGTATATAGCGAGAAATTACAAACTTTCATGCAGTGCATGATGAAACCGAACAACACAAAAGAGAATACTTTTTTTTTAAAATGCAATCTACAGTAAGAGTACATAGGATTTTTATCTTTCCGATATTTTTCGCACATATCAATGGGCTTAAATTCATTTTCATAAACTTGTCTATCAAACTAATAAAACACACTGATGATTTAATATTAATAGAAATTCTGCAAAAAATTCAACTTCAAATTTATGCAAATTTTGTTGTTACATTGTGGATCGGAGTTCAAACAAATATTAAATTTGTTCTTTGTCCTGTATTCATCTTCTCTGGGTTTTTTTCTCGTCTGTTCCTTTATCTATATCTACATTAGACGAATATTGCATATATTAAATAAATATCACCATTAGACAATCCAATTTGGCATTCATCTATAGAAGCCGTTCGAAGCCATTATCCAATCACAGTAACAAATCTTCCGTCACTAATTTCACAAACTTTTTATTCATTATCGTGCGAGGAGATTAGTAGTGCATATCGTAAATGTGCTATTATCTATGGAACTGATGTGTATTATGACCTATACTCCATACAAATAAGTATATTTTCTTTCTTGTAATTCAGATGAAATACATATTTTAGTGGAAAAAAGGAATCTTTTTTTCGTTTTTTTTTTTTCTTTGTTGTTTGATTTCTCTTTGTTATTTATGATAAATAGATCATGCGATGCATTGATGTCTGTACTTACTAGATATATACCCATTATTGAAAAAACAGCAAACAATAATAGTCTAAATGAGCAAATGCAAAAGGAGAAATTCCTATTGAGATGCATTTCATTCTACGAACTTTTTGTAAAACTGTTCTTTTATGATTTCTGTGAACTTAGCAATAGTTTGAAAATTGCTATTCATTTCAAACTCAAATGTGTTCAACTATTTTTTGAATAACTTTTAATGGGAACGTCATAGACACCTGCGGCTTTCACCACTCAAGCGAGAAGGCTCAGAATCATCGAAGTATGTCGAACTTTGGTTGGTCAATAATTGACCAATCTAGTGAGTTTTTGATGAAAATTTTCAAAAACGATATTCAGAAGCTATTTTCCTTTCAATTGAGACTTTTTACAAGACTAATCGATAGAATAAATTCTTCTCTTTCGATCTACACAAGTTCAGTTTGAGCGTTATTAGACTTTTCCTGAGATCCCGATTTCAGCCAATTGATTTGTGACGATCTGGAAAATCAATTAGGTGTACTTAATTTACCATTCGACTCAGTATAGTGAATCACCTCTGTCTAGCTTCTTTTTCAGGTCATCACAGGTCAATTGACTGAAATCGGAGACCTCAGAACAAGTCTTATAATTCTCAAATGGAACAACCAAGGAATATCGGCCTTGTGTAGATCCAAATGAATATAGCTTCAGCATTGTTTTCGAAAGTCTCCAACAAGAGTTTATTTGATTGATCAATAGCTGATCAACCAAATTTTGATATACATCGATGGCCTCATATCTTCTTTCTTTAATGGTGAAAATCGCAGCTCTCTATGATGTTCTTTTCAAAAGTTATTTAAAAAAAACAGTGAAGCACATTATATTTTCACATGGATGGTAGATATTGAAGAATCACAGATTCTTTTCAATTTTAAACATAAAAAATATGATGATCTACCCTAAAGACTTTAGTATAATATTGCTGATATGTTTTTGATTAGAATTTTCTATTTCTTAATTTTTGAACTTTTTCTTTTTTTCAAAACGACTTAATTATAAAAGAAATTTTTCAAATAAATTTCTTACCTTTCATCATTGATTCCATAGCTACTTCATATTTTTCTTTATTTTCACAACCACGATATTTTTTATGAACACATTCAAAATAAACACGTGAAGCGACACAATATTTTATTGGATCTGAATCGCGAAGATCTTTTTCCGGTTTTTGACCACATGCACGTGCACCCATGACATCACATGCATTCATTTTCGATATTAATATACATAGGAATATGTAGAAAAATGAAAAAAAACTTGATAAATAATTGTACTTCATTTCATTTCATTGAAAAAATAAAATCAAATCAAATGATTTTATATACAAGACATTAATATTCACGATGTTACTTGCATGTTCTTGTCCAAGTAAAATTATAAGAAGTATGTTATGATGAAATGGAACAATCGAGATAGACAGAGAACAATAAATTTCTACATATGTCGATTAAACTTTGGTTTCTCTTCGTTGTTTCATCAATAGATGGTTGTTGCATCAGCGAGAGAATTGTCAAGCAAAAATTTGTGTGCGATTAATCGTCGTCGACATTTTCTTATTAAACAAACAATAGGAGCTTTAGTCAACGACAATCATGAGAATGAACAAATATTTAACTAATAACAAAACTGATGTTCAGTTATGTTGCGCAATTCATCTCGAAAAGCAAAAGATGTCTACTATATATTATGAATTTTTAGTTCCAAAATTGATTTAGATATTCGATCGAAATATCATCATCATCAAGTTTTTTTTTTTCTTTGAATAATAAAATATTTTATCTTATGTGACAGTAATAATGTCTTTACTAGATAATCGAACTTTATATTGACGAAGAGAAAGTCAAACATCAATAGGATCAGACATGTTATGTTTGATCGGAAGGAAGGATAAATTTTTCATCTATTGCAAGAAAAAGAATGTTCATATTTCCTAGTTATTTTTCTTTGAAAACTTCTTTGTCAATTAACTATACATTGCAATATTCCTAGTTTAGATCAATAAGTTGAGATAACTAAACACTGTAGTTGAGTTTACTCACAAGGGAATTTTCCCTAAATGATTAAGCGCTTTTGAGTCAAGACTATGTAAATCATGTAGATTCTAATGAACTATGAATATCCTGAAAAAGCATTCGTGTTCTTCGCTGATTGCTATGAAAATACTTCATTTTTTAGGATATTTTCTTGATGAATGTCATGATTTCCGTCAGGAACATCAGGAAAACTAACTTCCGAATTTCGACTTGAAACTTTGCATGGAAATAAGCCTTAATGAAAGTAGTTTATTGTGAAAATGTCAGTTCTTTTTTATTTGTTTCTATCCTGAAATAAGAATATCGGAATTTGACAGTGTATATGAGTGATTTGAAAGAGACACTTTTATTATTGCCTTATCTTAGGATAGAAACAACGAAAAGATCTTAAACTCTCACAATATACGATTTTCATTCTTATTCAAAAGTAATTAATCAGTGAGGATATTTTCATTTATCTATTTGATTATTGTGAGTTGTGACAAATTTCAAATATGATAATTGAATACTTGTTTTTCTATCATAGCTTTTTAACATATAGAACAATTTTTCATATTAATTATTCTGCAATAAGTTTACTTAATCGCATATTCTCTATGATCCTATAATTGTAAAGAATTCTGTTGCATAGAATAGAATACTATTGAGATGAGATTTATTTAATGTTCAATGATGCTTTCGATTTTGTTTCTTAAATATATATATATTTCGACTATGACAATGTTGTAGTGAAGAATGACTTGTAGAAAGAATTCTGAAATCTTAATTAAAATTAATCGAAAGCAAAAAGTGGTGATCAATTTTGAAATATTGCCCCAGATAGAAGCAAAATGGTAGTATTTTTATAGTGAAATAATTTTGGATCTGCCTTGTGAAAGAAAGCATTGATATTTTTTAAGAAAGTTTCCTTAACTTTCATTTTGATAAAAAACATAATCATACACTATTATGAGAATATTCCTATTAAATACTTTCTATAAATACTATTAAACTTGTCCAATGGAATATAATTGATATAGACCATTAGTTCAATCGAATTATAATTTAATTATATGAGTCACGTCAATGAAACGTACAACTCCGTCAACATATTTTGTATCATCAATTTTATCATGACTATGATGTATATAAGTTAAAATAAGAAAAATAAATAGAATATTATTATTATTAGATTCTTCATTTCTAATAATATCTGCTTACTCACTCTCTTTGTTATCTTCTAGAAAGTACTTCTCTAGAGCTCATTTTTAATAAAATGATAATTTATATTTCATCGTATATCAATATTCAAACAAATGATATTAGAGTTAAAAGAATGCTGTTTAAAATCATACAAGTAATATCGACCTTTTTCGTCAATCACGAGTGAAAAAATAGTTTATCAACCACAGTTTTATTGTTTTACAGCATGTTAAATGCACGTTAACGAAGCAATATCTTCACTGTCAATGTGATTATTGATATCGACAAAGTATTGGAATATCTTGAAAAGAGTAATTCGGATGTTGTATCAACTAGAAACATATCATCTTTATCAGAACAATGTAAAATATCCGGAAAAAAAATGTTGCTTTGTTTAGTGAGGATACACCAATTTAAATTCTAATCTTTAACTTGGAATTGAAATAAACCTTATTTACTGTTCTGTTTGTTGATCAGGTTAGCTTATTTGTTGCAAAAGGCAGTCTATCATTCTCAGTCTTCTTGTTATTGTATGGCAGTCAAAGTACTGCGAACGATAGATCACCCTTAGGAACAAATAAATTAGTATGAGCAATTTTTTTATGCATGTTTGTGACCAGCATGCAAGCCATGGATGAGATTCATTCCCTTTCAAGCCAAATCTAAAGATTGAAATTGATATCTTCCTATTGATTAGTGTAATTTTCTTTTTTATTGCTCTAACATGTTGATATTTATCAAAATTGTCTGAAGTATATCTCTTTGTGGATTTAAATATGCATTATTATGAAAACTAAATTACATATGAACATCCCAATATATAGTTCTCGAATAATTCATCATTTGACAAATTAAATTAAATTTCGATATGATTTTCAATAGTTATTTCTTGTATTATATAAAAACAATGAATGTTTTAAATCTCAACTAACTAAAAAAAAAGTTTCTTCAATGATCATTTCATCAACGGCAAAATATTCATGTTGAGTAGTTGATATTGATTCAGATAGATAGGCAAGAAAAAAGTAAACAAAGATTTTGTCGAATGTTTTCTTTTTCTAATCGTATTCTTTATTTATTGATTATTATTTTTTTTTGTTTTTATTTTTCTCTCTGTAAAAACGGGAATAACCGACATATTATGACAAAAAATTGATTAGAAACGAAAGGAACAAATAAGAACAAACTCTTTTTAACTTTTTAGCGACCTCTTTCTGTCAGTATTTTTGTTTCTCTCTCTTTCTCTCTGCATCAATTGGATCATACGCAAGTAGAGAGAGAGTTGATTGACTGATAGGTAGATAGTAAACGGCCATCGGTCAAAGTTTTTTTGTTGATATTTTAAATTAAAAGAATAATAATTAACTTTAAAAATTAAAAACATATTTCTTTTATATTTAGTTGTCGTTCATCGGTAATGCATGGCTACTATTTATTATTATTACTATTTTAAACAGTTATGAATAATAACAATAATAATACTCCATTGTCAAATCGGGTTTGTTTCGTTTTCTTTTTTTATAAATCTTAAAATTAAATTTTTCTATTTTATTCATTCTTAGACTGATGGTACCGATTCAGGATCAATTATTTCCTCGATTTATTCTTCTAACAGTATATCCTCTTCAACAACATCAAATAATTCTTTAACGAATCGATCATTTTCACAACAAACTCCAATAACAATGGATTCTGATATGGATTCATCTTTAATCAATAATACATGTGCACAACAAATTGATCAGCGTCGACAAATTATTCATCATCTTGCTCTTTTACTTCATGCACATAAATGTCTTCAACGTGAACGACAAACAGTTAATAATGGTGATATTCATGACACAGCACATCAAAATATTTGTACTGTACCACATTGTACAACAATGCGTACTGTACTTCAACATATGACAAAATGTGCTGATTTTAAAAATTGTTCTTGTAAGCATTTCAAATTGGAATTAAAATTGATACACAATCAGTTAGAGTATCTAAATCCTTATGAATAAATCAGCTTGTTCTTTGTTCCATTTCGAATTTTATTAATGTTATTTACAGACTCTATTGACATATTATCGATGCAATAGAGTCAAGGTCAACTTGAACGCATCGTTTTTTATGTTCATCAGTCATAAAAATACAAGAGTTTATTGTTGTTTTTTTTTTAGAAAATCAGAAAACGATCATATATGATATAGTTGATTGACTTATATTCATATTTAACGATCTACTTACAGATTGTTGAAAAGAAAATTTCTTTTATTTTGTTTTTTTTTAAGTTAACAATTGTGTTCAATCTCGTCATATAATTCTTCATTGGAAGAATTGTGCAACACCCAATTGTTTTCTATGTGGTTCCTTAAAAAAACCATCTACATTTCGATCACAAAATCCATCAAGTAAGATTAATCTATATGATTTTATTAGAAAGAAAAATAAATTTTTCTATTTCTTTTAGCAAAAGAGTGGCAACAAAGTATAAATCAAGATCATCGAAGTCATTTAGTAAAAAAAATTACTTCAGCTTTACTGACAACAATTCAACAAGATAATAATCATCCATTATCACCAGATCGTTTAGCTCTCATAACAAATTATGCTCAAAAAACCGAAGCTGATACATATAATACAGCTATAAGTCATGAAGATTATTTTCAACGTTTAGCTGAACGAATTTATAAAATTCAAAAAGATTATGAAGAAAAACAAATGTTAAAAAAACAACAAACATTAACAACAACATTATCATCAATTGATAAATCAGCTGGTGAACAAGGTCCACCAAACCGTATTGCACCACAAATTGATTATTCAACATCATTTTCAACAACACAAATTAAATCCGAGTCAGATAATAATAACTATCATTCAAATTCAACAACAACATTATCAGGACCTTTTGATCAACATCGTATTTCAACCGATGGCATCAGTCGATTGGCTATTCATAGTAATAATTCAAATGTACATGCAGATACAAATGAAAGTCATATTGATACAACACGTATTAAAGTTGAAGAAACTCCATCTAATCATGATACGAAAATTCAAGTAAGACTTTAATCATATAAACAAAAATAAATTGTAAAGCTTTTTATATTATAAAGAATAGGATGCATAGATAGTTACAGTAAAGTAAGAGAAAAAATTGTTTGTAAAATCTGTCAATGTTAGTGTAGGATGATGTAAATTTTCTTATCACTTGTCCATTAACACGTAATTGTGTTAAAAGAACGATTCCATGGACTGTATAAGAAAGGTGGATATACAGTTTTTCTTATGTACTTAATGCCCTTGTTGTTTTATTTGTTTGTAAAATACTCAATATTTCTATATAATTAATCAATAGATTTTGTTTCAAAATTTCATTTAAGGATTAGCTAAATAACATAATATTCCAGTCGAATTTATCATAATATATCGCTTATCTTTAATGATAAAACTTTGGTAATAAATAGAGTAGTACAATACAAAAAAAATACTTTTCATCATGACTAAATAAACATGAAAAAGATCAACTGTTACTTACGATCTAATCAAATCCATAGATTTCGATGTGGGAGAGGCTGTGGTAGGCTACCACCCTCACTTACTTTTTATGTCGCGTCTACGAAATTAATTTATGCAGATATTAATAGTTCTATTGTTTAAAGCTTTGAAAAAGTTTGATCTTTGTATTAGGATATTTGTTTTGATAAAAGCTGAACACTTCTATGAATACTTCGTATCAGAAGAACTATTTAAATATACATCACATCGTCCTGACAGACGTTGCGATCCATGATTTAACTTAGTCAGTATTATAGATGTACGAAATCACAATTTTTACGGTGCCGGTTATGTTGTCGATAGATCTACTCCGATCTCTATCTAGAGAAAAGTATTCTAGGATTTTTTTGTACAACATCGAAAAAAATTCTTCAACACTTGTTTATTTAGTCGACGACTGACACTTTTGGGTCATCTCTCTTGAATTGTTCTTATTTATAACATAATTCGCTTAAAACTATAGAATATTTAACTGGAATTTTTTGTTCCGGTTGAAAAAAGGTTTTTTCTTTCATAGTTTCAGTCCCGTACATCTCAAGTCAATATATAAAGATCTTACTTTAGAAGCTACGAGATAATTCTTTTAACTTGATTTACTAGATTTAATATTTTTCTTCTTTAGTCAACAACTATTGTTAAAAAAGACGAAAAAATCACGACTGAAACCTCAATCAATGGTAATAGTTTTACAAAAATAACAGTTGAAATGATATCAAATGAAAAATCTGATATTGAATCAACAAAATCAAATCGACCACCACCGATTGATGCTACAAGTAAATCGTTGCCGAAACATCCAGCAATTTTTTCTCCTGAAGATATTCGAGAAAAAATGACACCTATACTACGTAATATGTTTGATCAAGAAGAAGGTATTTGGTTTCGTCAACCAGTTACAGAAACTATTGCACCTGGTTATTTTGATATAATTAAATATCCAATGGACTTTTCTACTATATCTAAAAAATTAAATGAAAATCAATATACAACACCATTTGAATTTTGTGAAGATATTTGGCTTGTTTTTAATAATGCATGGACATTTAATAAAAAATCTCATCGTGTTTATAAAGCTGGTGTTAAAGTAAGTTATCCT
This sequence comes from Rotaria sp. Silwood2, assembly GCA_905329745.1. Lineage (NCBI taxonomy): Eukaryota > Metazoa > Rotifera > Eurotatoria > Philodinida > Philodinidae > Rotaria > Rotaria sp. Silwood2. The sequence goes on from CAJNSZ010000659.1 coordinate 47,499, forward strand.
ATAAAAACAAATAATAACTTAATTATTCAATTTAAATCTTTTGTTTTGTATAGCTTTCGGATATATTTATGGAAAACGTTGATCCAATAATGAAAGACTATGGTTATTGTTGTGGACGTCAATATGTATTTTTACCACCTGCCATGTTTTGTTATGGTGTTAGTGGTATTTGTTGTACAATACCACGTGATGGAGATTATTTTGTTTATAATAATCCTGATTCGTCAAAAAATAATTTATCGGGTGATAAATATACATTTTGTAAAAAATGTTTTGATTCTGTTAAATCTGATTATATATTCGTTGGTGACGATCCAGCACAAACATTAGTTGAATTACCTAAAACCGAATTTCAACAAGCTAAAAATGATCATCAAGAACAAGAAGCTTTTGTTAATTGTATTGTTTGTTCAAGACGTTTTCATAATATATGTGTACTTTATCATGAACATATATGGCCAGAAGGTTATGTTTGTAAATTATGTGTACAACAACATAATATTAAACGAAAGGAAAATCGTTATTTAGCACATAAATTAACAATGACCGATTTAGCTATTGCATTAGAAAAACGCGTTAATGATTTTCTTCGAAAAGAATGTGATCCGACTACGGGACGTGTAACAATACGAGTTTTAGCTGCAAGCGATCGAGTATGTGAAGTTAAACCAAGATTAAAGAAGCATTTTGGGTCACAAATACCTGATGGCTATCCATATAGAACCAAAGCTATATTTGCATTTCAAGAAATTGATGGTATGGATGTAGTTCTTTTTGGTATGCATGTACAAGAATATGATGGTCGGTGTTCAGCACCAAATACAAGGTAAGATATTTCTTGTAATATTTATTTTTCATAAACAAGCAGATAACAAGAGACAGGTTTACTATGGGAAGAAATATCAATTTTTGAAACAATATATATACAATGAGTACTAAAATTATTCAACAAGCAAAGTTCATTTTTAGTGTTTTTCAGCTGCCGTAAGTGTTAGAAAGAATGCAAATAGCGACTCGAATAGAGAAAATGGTTTCCATCGATCTAGAGCGTGTTAATATAATGTCACTTAGAGTAAATAAAATGACAGAAAATTAATAATTCTCTACAAAAGAAGACATTGACGAGAAGTCGAAGACGTCTCATTTTGTAGAAAAATGTTTGCTCTATTGTACTATGTAGTCTAAACAAATTTATATTTAACTTTTCTAGATGCTGAAGACTAGTTTTTAGATTCTTTCTAGCACTTACACTAGGGTATTTCCATGGGGTCTCTACCACGTTTACGTCGAGTATTCCCAAATTGCATGAAGCTTTCAGGGTTTGTAGACCATAATGAGGTATTAAAATCCCCAACAGCAGTTTTTTAAAATTCATTAATAAATAAGGACATGTCGAGCATGACATTTTCTATGGTTTTCTATAAAACCACAAAAAAATGAATTTTCTCGAAAGTGATTCCATACAAAAATCTTTTGACTTAAACGTATAAAGTGTTAACTATTATAAATATTCTGATAGCTCCCGAGCTGGGCTACATTTTGACCACAAAATATTGTGACTTTGTATGTATCTTGGCTATCGTATTCTCATATATATGTGCAGCAAGACCAGTTTTTAGTGCACATTCTTGTAATAAAAAAAGGATCAGAAAAATGGAATTCATGAGCATTGCTATATATAGGGTTTTGTAGAGAATCGATTGCTCTACAAGATGCATTTGACCCGAACTTTCGCTTTTTTGATCTGACAAAATGCGAAGCAAAGAAAGATGAAAAATGTCCTTTTTTTCAATATAAATAAACCAATAAATGTAGGCCACGACCGAACTTGCTGAATCGAAGTCGTCCGATTTGGCCCCTTTCCAGATATGTTTTAAGGGAAGAGTTCTGAGAATTTTAACGCAAGCAGCTTGAAAAAATATTGTTCCGCTGTGGAGATATTTAAATTTTTCTGAGGTCACTGTCATAAAAAAAATGAACCTTTTTGCTACAGGAAATGTATCTGAGCTTGGTCAAAAACTATTCGAAGACTTACATCAAATGAAATAAAATTCATCCAGTATAAATCAGCGCATGACCCTCTATTACCTTCCATAAAAATATCCTTGGAAAAGAAAAGAAAATGTTTTTTCAAAAATTCCTGTAGAGGGGTACAGGGATTTCTAGCATAAGATTTTCCACCAAAAGGCTGGGGGGAAGTAGGAGGATTTTTTGAAAAATTTTTTTTTTGATTTTGAAAGAATATTTTTATGGAAGGTAATAGAAGGTCATGCGCTGATTTATACTGGATGAATTTTATTTCATTTGATGTAAGTCTTCGAATAATTTTTGACCAAGTCAGATACATTTCCTATAGCAAAAAGGTTCATTTTTTTTATGACAGTGACCTCAGAAAAATTTAAATATCTCCACAGCGGAACAGTATTTTTTCAAGCTGCTTGCGTTAAAATTCTCAGAACTCTTCCCTTAAAACATATCTGGAATGGGGTGAAATCGGACGACTTCGATTCAGCAACTTCAGTCGTGGCCTACATTTATTGGTTTATTTATATTGAAAAAAAGGACATTTTTCATCTTTCTTTGCTCCGCATTTTGTCAGATCAAAAAAGCGAAAGTTCGGGTCAAATGCATCTTGTAGAGCAATCGATTCTCTACAAAACGATATATATAGCAATGCTCATGAATTCCATTTTTCTGATTGTTTTTTTATTACAAGAATGTGTACTAAAAACTGGTCTTGCTGCACATATATATGAGAATACGATAGCCAAGATACATACAAAGTCACAATATTTTGTGGTCAAAATGTAGCCCAGCTCGGGAGCTATCAGAATATTTATAATAGTTAACACTTTATACGTTTAAGTCAAAAGATTTTTGTATGGGATCACTTTCGAGAAAATTCATTTTTTTGTGGTTTTATAGAAAACCATAGAAAATGTCATGTTCGACATGTCCTTATTTATTAATGAATTTTAAAAAACTGCTGCTGGGGATTTTAATGCCTCATTATGGTCTACAAACCCTGAAAGCTTCATGCAATTTGGGAATACTTGTGTATAAAGTGGTAGAGACCCGGTGGAATACCCCAGTATTCTAAATTATAACGATTGATATATAGAAATATATGATTAGCCAATGGATTCAGTATCATAACTTATATCACTACTTCAACAGCCTAAAAATCACTGTATGACAATATACTAGAAAGGAAAGTACTACTCGACTAATGGACTAAAGATCAAAGGACTCAGTACCGAGTCCGATTGGGACCCAGTTCATCAGTCAGAACTGGGACTGGTGCATCCCTATTGCTTACATAAATAAGTCTATGTTCATACATGTCTCGTCTGAAAAAGGTCAACTTCAATTTAGATATCCTTGTTCATGCAAGTTAACGTTAGGCAAGAAAGCTTGATATCTGAGGTTAGGAATCTTTTGCTAAGCTAAACAAGTGTACTACCGATGACTATTGTGCAATGGAGTACACACAAAAAATATAGTGAGTATGTATTTTTCGTTGTTCTTGAAAAATCCACGCTGTACACGGTTGGAAAAAATATTATTCCAGGGGGATAACACCATCATTTTAAATAGAGTAAATGATGAATTTTATACCGAATGAAAGCTCGTGAAAAGCGGGATTTATTGATATTAAATAGTAAGGGTTTGTGAAGACCTTAATGTATTAAATTCTTGAAATCTATAATATTTCATTGGCAGGAAGTAAGAGAAAAACTATCTCCGAGGTCAAATTTGAACTAAATGTGTTACAAAATAGTTTATTTTTTCATCATTTAATGAATAGAATCAATAATGAGTGTGACGATCGTTAGCATTCTTCACTGCACGAAGGCGTGATGGATAGGAACGTAAAAGTGTTTCAAATAAGTCAATATCTGTTTCCATATTGGTCAAAACATTTGTAATGTGTATTTTGAGTATGTCTTCAAGATACCGATTATATTCAGTTTCTGATAACATTTTTTTCTAAGCTTCATCTTTGATTATTGATCCAATACGTTGTGCCACGATGAGATCAGGTGAATTTCCTGGCCAGATGTCATTACCCCAAGACTTAACATTGTTGTCTTGAAGCAAATGTTGGGTTTTATTTGCTTGGATACATGGTGTCTTATCATGAACAAATGTAACTTCATCAGAATCAATAACATTGTCTTCATTATTTAAAAAAGGTATTACATTTTGAGTTAAAATTATGTCATGAAAATATTCACCAGTCCAAGATTCATCTTTATCTTTAATCACCCAAAGTAATCTCTTACAAGGAAACATAATAAAAATCCCAATGCATATTTGATTTTGAACCATTTCATGGTATCTTTCATCTTCTTCAATATCTTTAACCCTTTTAAGGTCCAAATTCTATCATCTTGATAATTTGGTTTACGAAAAAGCCAGACATAAAACTCGTCAGATGGTGCGAGATGAAGAAAGTCCTCTTCAGTCAAATCTTTTAACCAGTCGCATAGCCATAAACGATTTGATATATGAGTTTCAGATTTTAATGACTGTGAAATAACATGTAATGGGTTCAATCCTTCTTTATGACGATAATTATTGATTGTTCTTCCAGTGACGTACTCCGCTTGCTCTTCTGCAATCTCTTTCGCCACACTAGAACAACTTTTTCCTTGTCGATCACTTGTTTTATGAATGATGTCAAATGACTTGCTTGTAATAATTTGAGCTTGTGACCAGCGTTTGAATAATCAGTAAAACATTGGCCATATGTTTTTTCCCACCATCTTTGACAAATCGGGTTGTGCGATGAATTTTGTCCGCGATCCATTGTCGATTAATAAATGTTGCATTAGCATCGGAGCTTCACGAAAAGCGATGCATTTAATTCTGTCAATCGTTCTCTCTTGCTCAGCATCATAAGTAACAGCCATTTTCAAGTAATAGAAATTCGTCGATTTACCAGAAGAATATATCCTCTTTTTATGATATATATCGATCAGAAAAGGATCTTATATACCACTTCACGAACTATTTAAAGTTTTCTTTTTCGTAACTTTTTCCGAGAAGAAAAACAAAAAAGTCTTTTTATTAATCTCTACCACGAGGCATAGACAACAGAACGCGAAAAGATAATAATATCCTTTCAGTCGAGGCTACTCTGTATGATCGCTAGAACATTTCCATTTAAATTTTTTCTAAGAAAATTTCTTTCTTTTTTGTCTTTCAAGTTGGTAAAAGAAGATTATAACCTTTACATTTTACAGAATTATATAAACTTCGAGAGTTTAACACACTAAGGTCTTCCTAACCCTTACTATTTAGTATCAATAAATCCCGTTTTTCACGAGCTTTTATTTGGTATAAAATTCATCATTTACTCTATTTAAAATGATGGCATTATCCCCCTGAAATAATATTTTCCAACCGTGTCATATATTCCAATATAACTTGTTACTTTCAGTGAAAATGTGAACTTCATATCTCAATAAGAAAGTCACAGAAACTCAAACCCTTTTAGGAGTTTTCTAGTCTCACTAAGATCTACATATGGGCAAAATATTATGTCTAGAGCGGAACTTCACCTCGAGGAGTTTCGTCGTTAGCTAGTGGTGTACATCAGAAAAAAATTCTCAGTTCGCGTGAAACTGACGCATTTGGAAAAAAATGAGATTTTCGAAAGAAGAGATTCTGGTCTGTATCACCCGAAAAAAAGTTTAATCGTGCAGCAGAAATATTGCTGAAAAAAAGATGCTGCACTGCAAAGCTTCTTCACTGTTAACAATGTTTAACTGACATGTAACTGTTGATGTCGAAGGCGAAGAAAAACTTTGGTAGATTCTAGATAATCTGGCTCAGATTTTTCGTGCAATTCCTCTTTATTTGTAATGAAATGCTCTTACTTGAATTCGTTGTCAATGGATCATCCAATATTTACTTGTACAAAACTCAATGTTTCGTTGAATACATTTTCTATATCTGCTTGGTGGAGAACATGCTATTATTAGCTACTGGAGACAGCGAAAAATATTGATGTTTGTCAAAAACTGTGATGTGTTGCTCAAATCTATCAATCTGATGGAAGGAGAAAAATATTTGAGACTACCATAGTCGACGATACGTGAACCAGTGGTAGACTTTCGCTTTCCGAAGCCTTGCGGCTTCGCCGCCTATATTTATCTAACACTAGCTTCTAGTAGATAAAATGTAGACTGGTCGTGTAATAACGTGCCATTTGCCAGAAGAAAATAAACATTGAGCAGTAATAGACAATATATACAATAATAAGAGCCTATCCAAGGCTTCATCTATCCAATATAAGTTGTATTCAAGCCTATCGAGTTTTCGTTTCTCCATCACCTATGTCATGTTTAATGTTTATCATTTATTTCTCTACATTAAAGTCAATCGGAACATTTCGTGATATTATCAAAAATTGTGTTGAAACGTGATTTGCATCACCTTTTTCAAAAGAAACTTTGTTAAGATCTTGTGATCGCTTTTCGTCATTAAAAAGTAAGACAAACCATTTTTTGTTACTAGCAAATAAACTGAGATCACGTTTGGCTTTGAGTTCGTGTTTGGCAAAGACTAATGCAATTGGATATATTTCATTAAAATATTTGTTAATACTTCTGTTAATGACTAAGAATGTGCGGTGTCAGTTTACTGATCACCGACGACACTGACACAGTGCTCACCGGGAACACTGAGTACACTACCATCGATGTCACTGACACTGATGTTCACCAATAACATTGAAGAATTCAATCAGTGTTCACTGGAATACTGACATTCAATGAAGCACTAACCACACTGATATCGGTGTTCAGTAGAACACTGAGTCACTGATCCTATAAAAGTATGCATCTTTTGCGATTTTACTCATAGTCATTAATGAAAATAGCGAAGTGACCAAACTTATCCTTGCCGGAAATATCACAAACTTGGGCAATCTATAATATTTAATAATAAAGCCTATTTCATAAGATTGCATCACTTCTTATATTTTACTCTTAATGGATCAAAATTGTCTTCCGATTTAGAGTCTTCGAACCCATGTACTAATTTTCTTTCGCTATCTTGACATGTTGTATGGAAGTTCTCTTTCTGACAGAGGCGTTCAAGAGAGATCCAAAGTTATTCATAAATCTTGAAATATTAAAATTTAAAATAAACTCAATGTCTTTATTTTAGACTTCTGAGAAAGTCTGGAGCGCGTTTTATAGTCTAGATTGGAGCTATGTGAAAGTTAATTGGTAAATTTTATCACAAATAGATAACTCTGCTGAATTCGTCTTAGGATGATGACAGTTTCTTAACGTTTTTTTACCATCGCAAAGTTGATGCACAGTGTTGCGACTATATAAGTTGTGTAATTTATTTAATTCATGTGGCGCTTTATATCACGGCCAGCTTGTATCATTTAGTCAAAGAAGCTATTTTAGCATCCAGCTTGAAGTGTATTTTTATTTATATTTTCCTTGTGGAAGACGTCAGAGTATTGTGTATTCAAATTTTAGTCAATTAAAAGCAATTGATGTGTCACTGTTCCACTGAGCACCGATGTCAGTATGGTCACTGTTTCAGTGAATACTGTTTGAATTCTTCCGTGTTATCAGTGACCGTCAGTATCAGTGACACCGCACATTGATAATGGTGATATTATCATTAACATCCTGAGTAAAGTTGATGATAATAAGTAGAGAAAGAGAAAATGGAACTTTTGTTCAAGAGTTCTTTACTATATTGGTGTTTCTTTGCATTAACAGAACCGCAGCATCCAGACAGAGATTCACCGCTTTCATTTTGTTAGATTTTCTTCCGTTACTACAAAATTTCAGATTTGGGCAACCACGTTTTCAAGTTTCTTGTTTCAAAACCCTTTTTCAAGCATGACCAGATCTCAGAAAAACTGTTATTGGTGTGAGTACGCCAGTATGCAAGGTTGGCGATGTAAAAATGAATAAGTGTCTGCTACATCCACCCTCACATAAAAGCCACAAAACGGAGGGTCTGCTGGCTTCTTCTTCGCCACCTCCTCTTCCTGCACTTTAGTTTAGTAATTGAAAAATATTTGTTATTGGCCAGTAAAAGTCGTAAGATTTTTATGTAATTTTTATTATCTGTGAGAGATGATATCTTATACATGTATATCACATCTTTCCAATATTGCAACCTTTAGGTAGCTGCTGCGCCTACACCACATTTGGCTAGACACGATAATCTCTGTCAAAGTTAGGCAAAGGAGAATGGCAGTTAAAGGGTATGTGTGGTGGTGGTGGGTAGAGGAGGAAATAAAAATAAAGCCTACTGTCGTATGCCCACACCCTATGAGTAGGGTTCAGTGAGACTAATTAAAAACTAAAACAGTTCGTACCCATGGTATGCCTGGACAGAAAGCTCAATTCTGCGTAGGTGTAAAAAAAGTGGTTTTTCTACTTTACTTCGAGAAGCTGACGACTGAAATTTTGCATGCAGAGTTTTCAAAATTTTCATTTGATACTAGGATGTTGGCTCATGTTCAGTCAAAAACCGAGGGTGTGGATACACATGAATGTGCCTTATTTTTTATCGACGTCCACACTTACACCTAGAAATGTTCTGATTGCATAAATTCAGGCTACTAATCATCTCTGTAACTTCTAGAATCCTCCACATTTTCTTTTATGAACTAAGTCAGGTGCATAAAGAACAGTTATCTGATAACCATCGTGAATATCAGTTTACATGTAAGTGAAACTAAAAATTAAGAGCATAGATAGAAGGTATTCTTGTAATCATTAATCTGTCATGTTGCATGTTTGTTCGCACTACTGCAACAATAGCGATGATTTACCTGCATTAGCGCTTACGACTCTCGGCTACAAAAAGTGTTTTCGCCTCAAGTTCGAATTATTTATTAGAAAGAAATCAAACTAATCGAGAAGAAAACAGTTTCAGAGTATATTGGGCTAATAAAAGTTTATATCATAGCTGGGATCGATTTGGACTTTGCAGCTAGTACAGACGGGTCAGACACATTAACATTACCAGACTGCATTGAAAGTGACTCAATTCTACCAGTTTTAACACAGTTCAACAATGCTCACCTATTTTAATACAACGCTCGCAAAAAAGTCGACAATAAACGGCCGATATAGCAGACAAATATACCGACGAGTATACCAATGAAAATTTCTTAGTAGTCATCATAAAGGCTGCTTTTTTTATTTTTATGATAAAGCATTTAAATATATTTGCTTCTAGAAACATGTTAACTATTTTGTCTTGCATATTCTTATCTGTTGAAGATTTCTAGCAAAGATAAGTGACAGTATCAACGTGAGCACTTTTTATTAAACAACCACTACCGTTACAATCATTCAAAAGAAAAATTCTATTACTTGGCTGCAGTAATCAAAAACAAAACGAGCTAAGAAAATGTCGATAGAACCAGTAAGCGATATTGATCAATATATAGAAATCTTCCTATGTCGTTCGAACCGGTAAAATACCGGCAGCTAACCACGGTTAACCGGCGATTCATCGCGATTGACCGACGGTTCTTGCCTTTGAACGTAGAAATTGACCTAAATTAGGACTGTTACAGTTCCAGTTCTCGTGAACTGAACAGAAATGGAACTGTCACGATCTTAACCTAAATAAAAAAAAAAAGATTATTTATATAAATGAATATTTACTGTTCATTGTTGACGTCGAGATTGATCTAAATAAAACAAAAAAAAAGATTATTAATGTAAATTAATACTTTTCCTTTTCACGTTCAGATTAATCTAAATAAAAGAAAAAACTTGCATAAATAAATATTTATGGTTGTTTTCAACAGTTTTTAGTTGAAACCGCCGGTTTTACAAAAAAAGACGACATGGGTTGCCAATAGAACTCGAAGACGAAATTTATCCTCATCATCACCAACAAAAAAAATGTTCATTATGGGAAGCCATGTTTTGCTGTGTTCTTGGCAGAGCTTTCTTTATTGGGTGGATGGTATTTCGGCTATGATCCAGATGTTATCGGTAGCATAGTTGTCATGAATTCATTTAAAAGAGACTTTTTTTTATGTGTACGCCAATGAAAGCGTCTGTAACCTTCCAGTAGTTGCTTTGCCTTTTGAGTACAGACCATTTTTAGTACTCTTTACATTACTGTATAATATCGGCTGTTTTCTTGATGCTGTGTTCATTCCTTCGTTTGCTGCGGAAAAATTTGGACGTCAAGCCATTATTTTCACAGCGTCAAACCTGTTTTTAATTGGTACATCAATGGCTTTTTCCATCAGGACTCTCCAGAAGAATGATGACTTTAATACTTATTGGACGAGTTGTCGAAGGGATAAGCGTTGGTTGTTCATCATTTTCGTGTCTATTGTACTCTTCAGAAATAGCTCCAACAAATTTTCGTGGAATGATTTCCGGTTTCATGCAAATGACTGTAGTATCGGGTTTGTTTCTTGCTAATCTAGAGAATTCTTTCTTACAAGATCATGTATGGGGTAAGCGATTATCAAATGGAATTGTTTTGATCGCTCCAATAACGATTATGATTGGTATATTTTTCTTGCCTAAAACTCCTAGATGGCTGTTTAAAAAGAAGGTCGAAATTTGGCCAAGAAACGTTTAAAACGCATCCATAAAATAGATGATGTAACTGCTAAGTTAGATGCTATTGTCGATGCTCTACAAGAAGAAGGCAATCAAGCATCCATCACAGGGTAAATATGCTCTTCGCCAAAAGCCAGATCGCACCAATAAAGATCGCAGAAATTCGGCGAACTCTGTTTCGGCGAAGTGTCATTTCGGTGATGCGACAGTCGGCAATCTGTCGATTCGATGATGTTACTGTCGGCAATATCAATATGTGCGATGTTTTATTTCGGCGATTTCTATTACAACTGCTGAATCTGTCCATGATAATCTCACACGATATTAGCAGTGTCAAAACCTTTTGGTACTGTAGTTATTCATGTTTATCGTATTTAGTAATTACAGTAATGGATCAAATCAGTGGCTGACTTGAAATGGTCATCAAGTAAAATTAGTGACTTTAGATTGAAACGGTCACTAAGTCACCTTAGTAACTAAGTAAACTCAGTCACTAGGTAACTTAGTCACTAAGTCAAGTTAGTGACTGAGTCTTGTTAGTAACTAAGTTAAGTTAGTCACTAGGTCAAGTTAGTGACAAACTTGGCTTAGAAATTGAGCTTGTAATTAAATAAGTTATTGCATACTGAAGCTTTTACGAAAAGAGAAGATCGCAATTTCTGATGCGAACATTAAAGTTGAATATTAGTTGCTATACACATCAAGAAACGTATCTGATAGGCTTCCTGAAAGGGAGAACGGAATCCATCATCTTCGAATCGTACATTAGTAAAATGAAGTACCAGAATAAAGATAGCTGAGAAATATTCGGCGATCTTCATTTCGATGAACTTCACATCGACTATCTGTATTTCGATCATGTTGATTTCGGTGATCTTCCTTTTCGGCTATGTCTGTTTCGGCGCGGGTTTAGGCGATCTGAGTTTTCGACGATGAGGCATACAACCCTATCAAATAACCATTTGCAACAAATAAAATGCTTGAAAGACTTGGTGTTGGTGTAGGCATGCATATTGTACAACAAGCAACAGGTATTAATACTATCTTTAGTTTTGGCGGTATTATTTATGAAAGTGTTCTTGGAAAGAGCCTCAGATCATTGTTGATTTTGTCTGGCGCAAACTTACTGAGCACAATACTAGCTTTGTTCTTGTTTGACAGACTAGGGCGTCGAAAGCTTCTCATATTTTGTGGCTTAGATATGGTAGTTGGTCATATTGTAGCAGCAACCATATTTGTCACAGGTTGCAATGTAATTAAAACTATCATAAATGGCACTGCAGCAACTCAAGATACTGTGAACTGTAGCTCAAGTTCCGAAATATTAATGCTTGTTTTTACAGTTATTTTTATAGTCTTTTTTGCACTTTCTTGGGATCCAATCGCCTGGATTTATGCATCTGAGATTTTCTCTCTTAATGTTAGGGCTAGGGCTGTTTTCATAACAACAGGGAGCAACTGGTTTATGGATACGATCATGTCTTACATATTGTAATTAATATATCCATTAGAAATACATGGAGTATTTTTTCTTTTCAGTGGCTTGAGTTTATTGGCTGTAGTGTTCGTATATCTATTCTGTCCAGAGATGAGACGACTTTTACTGAAAGATATTGAAGAAGAGTTTGATAAATTTCGGTTGAAAAATAGAACAATAGTAAAAGTATTGCGAAAAGCATATCAACAGAACAGAAAACGAACGACTGAAGTGAATGTAATTGAAATGCAATGATAATATATTTGTATGACTCTTGTATGTTCTTGAAGTTTATATATAAATTATATTTTTGGTTATCGAACTAGAACTAACGTGTCTTAAATTTTAACAGTCTACACGTAACACAGCAAAATTCTCTGCACTAATTCTACTTGCTGACCTTCGTTTCATATGGCCGTTGCAAAACAAAGTAGCAGTGACTACTTGTACTGCTTGATAACTTCCTGTTTCATACGACGCGAGTAAAGAAAAAGAAGGTCTTGCTGTTATCTTAACTTAGTTATTGTCATCATAAACTACAACCAGCAAGTGAAAGACATAGTACACAAGAATCTTGCACTTTTCATGATAGAAATGCAAGGATAATAAATCTATTCTCTTGTAATTGTACACCTACTGAAAAACTTTTCCACAAGAATAATCTTCATTGTTTGTTGTAACTGTAATGAAGAATATCGACATCTTTCAACCATGCATACATAATATTAGTTTGATAATGTCTACGTTTTGAGAAATATATGGACTGCTTTATTGTGAAACCCCAATGGATGGATATCACAATATTCATAAATCGGCTATCGAGACTGTAAACATAGCGACTTGGATATTCAACTAATGAATTCACGGTATCTATATGCTGGTAATTTAACGATTTTAAGTGAATTTGCTGTAACGAGCTAAATATCCAACTCGATACTCATATATCTTCAGAGTTCAAGATATTGAGGTCACAGTTTGTGGATGGATCTTATTCTAATAGTCCCCTCCTCCTTCTGGCTTAGAAGTTCCCACCCACATTTTGAGGCACACCGAACACCGGCATTCTGCATCCATACTCACACCCACACCCTCTAGAGGCAGTTCGACATTAATTCTGGTTCAGAGGTGATTGCTGACGAAATTGTGCCCAGACGTAATTCAAACTTAAGTTGCAGCTAGACGTGCTCGACTCGACATTCGAAATTTCAAAAATACATTTTCAATCCGTTTCAGATTTGATCTGAGTCGCCGCCGATATCACTTAGCGATTGTCTTTACCTAACTACAGGCCAACGGAAAGTTTAAATTTTGATGTTTCTGAAATGATAGATATGAGATTCATCATCATCATCATCATCATGTCCCATAGGCTTAGGGCCCGTTGGGGCCAACCATTTTTACGGGATCAGATTTTTCCACGCCTGTCGGTCTTGTGCGAGGTGGAACAGCTCTTGTCCACTGCGTTGACACCACTC
>CAJNSZ010000660.1:0-61015 GCA_905329745.1 Rotaria sp. Silwood2
AAAAAAATTTCAAACTTTAATAGAAAAAACAAAAAAATCTATTTGATAAATATCTGTACCTATAGTAATATTTTCTCCTTTTCCAGATGAATTTGGTTTAATACACCAATCTTGTTTATTATTAATCATAGAATCTTTTAAATAATTTGGTATTTTATTAATAACATAGGTTGTTGGTATTAATTGTATAAATCTATGTGATGATTTATTTAATAAAGCATAAAGAAATTGTTGATTTGATAAAAGTGAAAATAAACGTTTATCATGTAAAATAAATATTGTTCGAAGATCATTTATATAATTTAACTGATTATTTTTAATAAATAATTCAATAATTTCATCCGATAATTGTAAAATTTCATCTTGATGTAATTCAAAAATAAATTGTTCAATACAATAATTTGTATTGTTATCAAATAATTTTTTATTTTCAATTTTTAATTGTTTTGGATCAATAAATAAACATGGTTGAGAATATTTCTTTGTCCAATATTGTTTAAATAAATGAATATCATAACCATGTTCTTTAGATTTAAGAATAAACATTGGTTTTTTTTTAGGTGTTGATGTCACATTAGACGAATGGAAATGTCAGTTATTGGATTCAAATCATGAACAATGGATTGTTCAAGAATATATTCCCAGTGTACAATATGAATCAATGAATATGTCTGGTTTGTTATTATGTTTTAATGATCAATGTTTTAATATTGGAATAATTCGATTATCTCCGAATAAAATTGTTAATATTTCTAATGGAGGTTATTTTATTCGTCCTTATGTACATCAAGAATATATTCATTCTATGAACGATGGAAGTATTTTAACTAAAGAAAAATTACATGAACAATTGATTGAATTAAAATCTATTGATAAACAATGGAATCAAAGTGTTTATATATCATCATCTGGTGGTAGTGGAGGAAAACGTTTATTTTTTGCAACAGATATTAAACAAAATCTATTACAAAGACAAATTTTAGTTGATATGATGCTTGAACAAAATATTATATCTCATAATGATATTTGTCTAAATTTATTTCACTCAAATAATATTTATCGATCATTTGAAATCTTTAATGATTTTTGTTCAATGGCTAATTGTACAACGTTGCCAATGGGTGATGATGCAAATGATGAAGATATTTTAAAAATAATTGAGTATTTTAAACCAAATATTCTCATGGGTCCACCATATCGTTTAATGCAATTAGCATTTTTTATTGAAAAACAATCAAAAAAAGAAATAAAATTTGAAAAAATCTATTTTGCATGTGAATCACTTGATGAAAATAAACAAAGATTTTTTAAACGTATTTTTCATTGTTCACTTTACATTGGTTTTTATGGTTCAGCTGAAGTAGGTGTATTTGCTTGTCAATTACCAAAATATTCATCAACTAAAATTTATCTTTATCCAAAAGAATTAGTTCATATTGAAATAATAAATTCAAAAATAATTGTTACAAATTTAATTCGAAAACGAAATCAATTAATTCGTTTTGACACTGGTGATCTTGGACAATTTATTTCAAATAATAAACATGATAAATATGGTTTAATTGAAATATTTCATAGTGAACGATTAATTATGATTCAAAATGAGACACTTTCAAAATCAGATATTGAAGAAATTATGAAACATATGGATTTAATTGAATGGCAATTAATTATTGATTGTATTTCACATACAAAAAATAATCAAATACTTCTTCTATTTAAATATGTTAAATCTGAATTAATTTCAAATGATATTCTTGAAAAAAATATTCGAAATTCTTTACAAAAATTTTTTGATACTGCATTATCAAATCTTTCTGACCAATTAATTCTTCAATTTGAATCAATACAATTTAAAGATTTAATTAGAGATAAAACATCAAATAAACTATTAAAAATTATTGATAGACGAGTTTAACTATTATTATTTTTTAATGGTTTTTTGTTAATTTAAACACACATATATATATATAATATATTATTCAAAGTTAAAAAAATAATTAAAATCATTTTCAATTAGAATATTCTCATTTTTTTTCTATTGCTACATGAATAAACAATGTTGAATGTGTTGGGTTATTATTTTTAGCTCGCAAATGAATATGACGATAACCTAAAAAGCAAAAGAATAATAAAATTTGAAATAGTAAGTTTTGAAAATTTAATAAAAAATAAACCTGTTTGCATAGTTGTCATTGGTAAACAAAAATAAGCAAGTCGATCATCACGAGTAAATATATCATAATCATAAACATCAAAACGAACAAGACACATTTGAGGAAAATAAATATCAAATTGAAATGTTTCATTCCATATTGGATTAAATCCATTATTTTCAATAAATTTTGTTTTTTTTATTTGTTGATCACATAAAATTCCATGTGTTGATATAATAACATATGGATCTGGAATATCATCTGTTTTTTCACTTGATCGACATAAAAATTGACCACTTATTATTGTTAATATTAAACGTTGAGGATATTCATTTATATCTTTTGATAATATTAATGGTTGTTTTAAATAATCAAATGGATTATATTTGGATTTTTCTAAATTAATTAAATAATTTGGTTTAAGAACATAACCACAACCACCATTATCAATAAATTTTCCATAACATAATTCCATCATATGATCATCATTTTGATAATTAAGTGCAACCATTTGTATACCAAAATTCCATGCATCAACTGGATTTGGATTACTTGAATCTTGTCTTAAACCATCAGGATACATTCTAAGTAAACATTTTTGTGTTTGTTTCATTAAACCAATTGGATCAGATCGACAGACCTGTTTTAATTCTCTTTCAGATAGTGATGGTGAATGAAAACAAATATCTATGACAAGATCCATGAACATATTGATTGAAGAAAGAAAAAAAAAAAAATATAAACCACTTACAATGTTCATTGGCATATTCATATTTACTATAAGGTACATTTTGAAGATAAATATAAACATCGATTAAATGATGCTCCACAAACTAAAATATGACATACATGTCAGGGATTTAGTCAATTAAAATCAATCAAAATACTGTGCTTTGTCGATTGAAAAAAGAATTATTATCACCAATTATTTGTTGTTGTGATAATTTAGGAGATGTTGTTGATGTTGGTATTTTTATACCCTAAAGTACAATGACAGAACAAAAATCATAAGAAAATAGTGTATTTACTCGAACAACAACTTTGTATTTGAGATCTTCTGGTGATGGTAATACGCCTGAGGTTTTTGTTGATGAATATCCAATAATTAAACGATCTTAGCAAATCTTAGAAAATAAAATTATTCTATAGTTTATTTATGTTTACCTCCAAGAATTTGTTTCAAAATTTGAGCCATTTGATATTGTTGTTCGATGGAACAATGATTTTCAAGATCTAGGATTACAGGATATCTGTGAAAAAAATAAACAATAAGAAAAATATGGAAGGCCAGATTTTTAACGCAGACTTTCGGCTCTAGCTTAAATTGACCTAATTAACGTCTATTAAAAGACTCGTTTCTTTAATTATTCGTTACATTTCCTGATGCTAAGCAGTATGAATTTAGATCATGTTATAGTTGTGGCGTCCTTTTCAACAGTGTGTCTTAATGAAAATGCATACTGTTCATCACTACGGAATGTAGCAACTAATTAAAGAAATAAGGCTTTTTATAGGAGTTAATCGAGCCAATTTAAGCTTCAGCTGAAACTTTTATAATCCAAAAATAAATACGCATGTAGAAATATATAATACACTTACGGTGATGTCTTGAAAAGATTTGGTTCGATAAAACGAATAATCGATTCAAATCGGCATGATTTAACAAATGTATATCCATGTTTAACTATAGGTTGACCATCATCACCGTCATAACAATCTATTTCAACTGCTCGACAACCTGCTCGTAATGCTCGATTGTATGCTTCTGGATTACTTTCACCCGAGACTTGAGTATTAAATAGATAACTAGAAAAATATGAAATATATTCAATTCAATTTAGATATAGCAATGTAAAAGAAGATCATACGTATTGTGTGAAGTGTTTATATAATAATCATTTAATGGTCTTAAAACGTAAAAAATTATAGACTGAACATTGAAATAGTTTTCGTTGAGCATACCTTGTCATATCTTGATAAGTTCGACGAGAACACCACGGTTTCATGAGAGAGAAATCATCAGATAGCAATAAATTTCGAAAGCCTAGAAATGACGCAACGTATAACTATTATTTTGTAGATCATTTGTAAGTAGTGTGAACAATTGGCGAAATTATTGATTTTCAACTTCTCAACGTATTTTATAAAATTTTGTCAATTTATTAGAAAAATAACTTACGTTTTTTGTTCATTTTTCGTGTTAAATATCAATAACTACTAGGATATTTCTATCTTTCAAGATATTCCTTTCTTGTCTATTCTAACGATTCTATTTTCTTAATATTATATAACATTGATTTTTTACAAATAGTACAAACCATTTAGACTGAGAAGACCTTTTTCTTGTAATTCAATATTTGGTTCAAATTCATTAATTAAATCTTGTACGTGCTCGTATGTTGCAATCGGTTGTAGTGAAAAGATGTCTTTGCTTTGTTTTGATTGATATTGTATTATTGTTTGCTATAGAAAGAAAAATATTTTCTTTTTTTGTATGAATAGAGAAAATGAATTTAGCTTACATTTTGAACAATTTGAAGAAAATACAAAAGTTCATTAGCATTCATAGATATTGTTTCAATCGTTTGTTCGTCACCATTTTTCACATATCTGAATAAAAATATATTAATTCAAATGATAGAATTATTTTTATTCACTTACTTTTGCATGATTTCATAGAGATCAGTTCGACGAGTAAGAACACGAAAGAAATTTATAAATTCATCTGGAGTCAAAAGACCTTCACCACTTGTATCTGTTTCCTAATTAACACAAATTAGTAATTAGGTAAAAAAAACTAGAATATTCATACTTGGAAAAGTTTTTCAAAAACATCTTCTGGTACTTTTGCATTGAGTGAATCTGTCAATAGTCGACGACATTCACGTTTTGTTAATGTACCTGATTTGTCTTTATCAGCCAAACGAAAATAACTGAGAATCCAGCTATTCAAAACAACATCATATTAATTCATAAATAACGAATTTTTCCACGAACAGTAACACAAAATAGTTTAAAGACATGTTCAATGGAAAACTAACTGTCATTCGATGTATTATTCTCAACGACTAAATAATGGAGTCCTGGAATTCTTATGAATTTTCTATGATATGTTACAAAATTCTGTAGAATTCTATAGAATCCGGAATTAAGAATTTTCTTGGATTGGGTAGAATTCCAGGATTTCGTTGTTTATTCCTTGATTATTCTTCTCAAACGTATTATCTCATTGATATGTTTGATTTGTGGTAAAATAAATAATCTTATTAGTTTATTTTACTCTTTTGAGTTGAAATATTTCTTTTATTGAAAAGATTAATATATGTGTTCCATTTGTTTCTTACTTAGTTTCGCTAAGAACATGTTGCTGTCGTTTTTTTGCATGTAAATCTATCAAATATTGTAATCCTTGTATCCATATATTCCTTGTTCGTTCATTAGTTGCCATCAAATGAAGTTCATCTCGATAATTGTTATAGAAAATGGAGAATGCAACTTGTTCCTACAGAATAATTTTTTCAGTAAAACATACATAAATTTCAAATCTCTATTTAAATTACATGATATAAGTTAACTAAGTCCTTATTAATAAGTATTTGATTTTTTGCTACAAAAATAGAAGAAAAAACTCCTACATAAACACTGTCGAATATCTTATATTTGCAATGCAAAATGCCGCACACCAGTCAATGAGAGGTATTGTAGTGGTTTTTCTGCTTCATTTGAACAAGTTTAATTAAATAAATAATTCAAAAGCCTATTCAGAAAAGCGTCACGTGAAGCTCGGCAGTTGCTCGATTAGTTTGTTTCTATTACGTAGTAAGAAATTTATGACAGGATTGCAATTAGAAGTGATTTATGATCTTTAGAAAATTTCGCTTTTTCCACTACGAAACTCAACGATTCCCTTCGGGTTTTTCGCTCACCAATCTCCGTAATAAAGGTCGATCTACTCCTCAATTGTTAACCACACTTTCTCAGTAGTAGCTTCGACTAATTTTGGTGACATATAGATACTCCTAACTGCAACGTTTAGTACTCGTTGAACATTCAGTCTTTTATCTGCTGTTTAGAACTTTGGGCAATCATCTTTCATGAGATTTTAAAAAAAATGTCAGTTGTCTATGAAAAAAAAAGCATGATTTGTTTGACTGTAAAGAAAAAAGCAATTATAATGATTATACTCCATGAAATCCGATGTAGCATATTGTCGAGATGGATTACTTACATCAGTCGGTTCAATAATTTCACGTCGGACAAGTCGATCAAACGTTCGTGTATGAAAACCAGCACGAATTTCATCTATTTTGTGAATATAATCTGTATTTGAAAAAAGAAACACAAACACGATTAGATATACTCAAAAGTTATTCTTCTCAAACAAAAAGTTGACTAAGTTTATGTAAATAACTAGTGCTAGAGAAACATTTAACCTGAACTTCATTTTTGAATATAATTTTATTATATTTATTGTGAATTAATATATTTTTTTTTTGAAGTCTTAACTTTTAAATTTAATTAAATATTTCTCTTGTCATATCATTATTTACTTTAAAAAGTTTGAGTTTTTTACACATGCAGTCTGTATCAAGATACAGTGTCGGAAATATTCTGCTTGAAAAATAATTATTATTTTATATTGGAAAAGAAAATATCTTGTAACACTTTTCTTCTTCAGTTGTTCAACAAAAGACTTAAGTATTTTCAACTTTTATATAAAAAAATATCTTCGATTATACTTACAACGATGTGATTGAGCAAAAACTTTTTCCGATTGATGATATGAGATAAAACTTTCATGTTCATCAAGAAAGAAGCGACGTGAATATTTTTCCCCATTACGTTTTCGTTTTGTTAATATTGTACCACCTTTTAATTCAGTTAATATTCGAGTCAAATGTTCACTTCTGTTTGAGGACATTCTTTTTCCTTTGCATCAGTAACTTTGCTGCGCAAGACTGTGAAAAAGAACAAAATATAGATTGACAACTGTCAATAGAACATTAATCATCGGCTTATTATTTATGGTGTCTTGCTCGTTCATAGAAGTGAAAAAGAAATTCCGTACGTTCTCTAAAATATTATTTGTCATTCTTCTCTTAAGAAAAAAAAACTGGAATGTTCATAATTTTTGAAGCAAGCATGACAAGATGTGATTTTTTGCCTATCATTTAAATTAGTTTACAGAGAAAAAGTTGAATTATCCCAAGGGAAAATGGAAGAAAATCTTTGCGTGTTAGTGGTTAATAGGCTATTTCATAAAAAGCATCTGACGTCATTTTTCATAATTGTTTTAGTCAGATATGTAAAAGGTTTATAAATGTATATGCTGCACAAGCCACACATATGATTCAAAATAATCGTCAATTCTTAATGCTTTTCAGAGAGTTACAAGTGTTTGTATTTTTCTGTTTGGAATTATATTTCAGTGTAAATAAATTGATAACATTCTTGTTTCCTCAAGTCTCAATAGCTCCTTCAGATTGACCATCATAATCACAAATACAAAATTTCTTTCTTCACTCTTACTTTTGATCGGTTTCAATGTGTCATTGTCTTTATTTAATTATTTACTTGTCTTAAAATCAATCAAGATTTATCATGCATTTAGAAAAAGGACAAAAAAAAAAAGATACTAACATCAATAACAATGTGTTTTATTGAAATTTTATTCAATGTGTTGATAAACAGTAAACAATGATAGGTTTTAAAACTTTTCATGATATAGAACTAGTAATAAGTTAGTCAATTAATATCAGATATTCTAAAAATACCATGTGAGTCATAATGATTGCAACATCTAGTATTTTGCAAATATTTTAGTGCAGGTAAATCGTATAATCTTGTTTCTTTTTTTGAATGCGCCGTGAAAATCTCTAGAAGAATGGTGATGGAAAATCCTATTGAGTTACTTTGATGTCATTTTTTTATAAGGCTGAAAATGAAGCATTATATAATAGTGAAATTTCATATGATTCTGAAAAAAAAATCAAAAAGGAAAATAACATTAATTATTTTCCATACATGTTGGCAACAACAAACCATAAAACCTCATATTATTTTTTACATGCGTCGTGCAATCCCTACTGTTTTTTACATTAAAAGGATTTTTAAATTACGCTGATGAATTTTTAGACGACAACAAGTAAAGACCTTCATAATATTATTATTACCCATTATAAAAACAGAAAAAAGACTTCAGAAATCTCAATTAATCAATCTTTTGATTCTCTCATTTCCTCTTCTTCTGTGTGGCTTTTATGCATTAGCCGAGCCACCTTAATTAAATCGCTGTATCCAACGATGAACTGTAGCACAATGCATCTTATTAACCAATATGATTGACATTTCTACAGCGTTTTTCAGTTTTAGTAATCGGCAATAACGATATTACGAAGATTTTTACAATTCTTGTAGAGAATTCCACGATGCATCTTTAAAAAATCAAGATTATACAATTTATCTGTGCTGAAATATTTTCAAAATACTATATGTTGTAATCATTATGACTGACACGACATTTTTTATTCATATATATACATTTGATTAATTATAAAACCTAGAATATGTTAAAATTAGACTTTCTGAAAGCATTTTGTTTACTTATGCAAGATCAAGCAAACTGCAAAAACAGATAGTCAGCAAGAAATCGAAAACGATGTATGACTTCATGATCCTTCGATTAAATTTTTGCAATAGAACTTTGAATTCAGAGTTTGAAAAATAAATTTTATTTGAACAAGAATGGTAACTAATAAAACTGTTAAGCAGTTTACACCACATATGGTGGTTTTTAAAAATGTAATGAATGAATGAATGAACAGGTCAAACCCGAAATCATCTGTTTTTATTGCAGTTCAGTGAATTATAAAATTGAAAGGATGTTCAGCATATCCGTGAATATGCCATACTGACAGAACATCCATAGTTCTGATCTAAAACTCCTATTATATTTGGATTTACTACATTCTCGTATTTTGATGTCCTCGTCCAGTTAAACGTGTATTCTTATATATGAATTACATATTCATTCGAGAAGCAGCATGTTTAATGATGATATAGTAATAAAATACGTTGTACTATGTGAGCATATAATTACAGTGGCTCTCAAAATTACCCAATCAGTAGATTATTTTATTTTCTTGTCATGTCAAGAACTAGATGAACTAGAATGAACTGATTTTGTTTACATAGCAGCTTATAGTCTCTAGCATACTAGTCAAAAGCTTCAGGTCAATTCATTGATCTGTTTAGTTTTTATTGACTATACGACTGCAGCATGCCATTTTTATAATTTCAAAATTATCTAAGCACTTATTTTTGCAAACTGTTGCATGCCTATTCTACTGTTAAATTATCTTTAAATAAAACGTCTTTCAAAAGAATAAATAATGCTCTACTTATGGAACACCTTTGATTGTTGCTTTCCTTTGAGTAATGGTTAAAAAGCAATGTTTTTTTGACCTATGCCAAAAACTTTCAACAAAAACGGGATGAGAGATTTTTTTCTTCATGTGACGTTTAGCCAATTTTATTATTCAATATATCAATCGTAAGAGTGCTACAAATTGCATGAATTA
Organism: Rotaria sp. Silwood2; assembly: GCA_905329745.1. NCBI lineage: Eukaryota > Metazoa > Rotifera > Eurotatoria > Philodinida > Philodinidae > Rotaria > Rotaria sp. Silwood2. The sequence goes on from CAJNSZ010000660.1 coordinate 9,737, forward strand.
TTTTATTTGAATAGGTATTTCTTATTTGGAACTCGTGCTATTGATAGCGTAACAAGGCTGTACAAGTTAAGCGATAGAATTGCTTTTGATTTCAAATACAAGAGTTTTGTATAGAAAAAGGATTCTTAAAAATCAATGCTATTCAACAATTTTTTTATACCTTCTTCAATGTATGAATGAGATCATACAAGAAGATCTTTCTAGGATTAGTGTATACATACGAGAAGACTAACACCAGTTTGCAACGCGAAATATCTATTTAAATAGAATAGTTCATGCCATTCATAGTACTCTTACTATTGATGTATTGAATAATAAAATTGGCTAAATGTCATATGCAAAAAATATCGTTCGTCCAATTTTTCTTGAAAGTTGTTGGCATAGGTCAAAAAAAACATTGCTTTTTAACCATTACTCAAAGAAAAGCAATGATAAAAAGCGCTCCATACATAGAGCATTATTTATTGTTTTCAAAGACGTTTTATTTAAAGATAATTTAACAGTAGAATAGACATGCAACATTTTGCGAAAATAAGTGCTTAGATAATTTTGAAATGACAAAAATGGCATGCTGCAGTCGTATAGTCAATAAAAACTAAACAGATCAATGAATTGATCTGAAGCTTTTGACTAGTATGCTAGAGACTATAAGCTGTTATATGAACAAAATCAGATCATTCTAGTTCATCTAGTTTTTGAGATGAAGAGAAAATGAAATAAAATAATCTACTGATTGAATAATTTTGAAAGCTTCTGTATCTGAAGTTACATTATCTGTAAAATTCTAAAAATTCATCTATTAATAAATATACTTTATATTTATACAGATTCACATTATAACTAAAACAAAGAACGTGATGTAAGATTATACAAATTCACACATTCACTGACGTAAATTCTAAATGAACATATGCGTACTTACATATTTTGTTTCGTTTATGAATGCATGTTTTTTTCAAATCTATTGTACTCTAATTATGCGTTCGAGAAAATAACGTATAACAGACAAAAGCAGTATTCATCCTTAAGCGAGAAATAAAAACGACGAAACACATGACATGTTTTCTATTGAACAAAATTGTCGGAAAAAATATTGCACTTTAAGTCATTAAAGAGAAAGAAAACATTTTTTTGTAATGCAATAAAGTACTCGATCAATCTCGCTTTCTAACAAACCGTTCATAAGCAAATAATATAGTATACACTATCTGAGATCCGTCTACGGGAAGAAAATGTAAATTTTCACGCTGATCTATTTATTTGGTCAATTGAATGGAACAAACGAGGAAATGATTTGTAGATAGAAATTTTAACTTTTAATTCTCACTGTTTTTCAGTCGAAACCTCAGCTAATAAGATCTAAGACACTGATCAAGGAGAGAGGACAATCATGGTTAGAAAATTATTTTTCAAAGTCTACACAAAATAATATAAGCTCGTTTCCTGATTGCATCTACTATAGGCCGGTGCTTCCGGTTAGTAACAATGAAAAACAAATGTTTCCAATTACAGTTCCTAAAAAGTATCTTTAGAATCTACGATCTAATAATAATATACTATATAACTGATATAATGACTTTTTTCCAAGAAATTCGAAGATGTATTTCATTTTTCAAGATAATGAATGTCTATAAGGACGTCACCGAATAGATGCTGTAAAAAAAAACGAACGTTTTTTGGCAAAGACAATTTTTTTTCACAAAAAATCGTTTTGTTCGCAAAAACCTTGGTTTTAACAGAGATATAATTTAAAGTCATAATGATTATGAAAGTGCACATCGAAGTATCTAAAGTTATTATATTTTTTGATGGCGCTCGATTTTGTTTTCAGTTGCCTTAATTATACTTTCAGCTATTTTTTATTTCTCTTGGCATTCAATTGTGAGAAATATACATAGTTTGCTTCTGGTGGAATCATGGAGTGATCTCTTCGACTTTAGATTACGCTACACTTGAACAGCTCCTCAATTATCAGTGAAAAAGTTTCACTTCCAACAATTCCGGTTCCGCCCTGTCTTATTTTATGATTCCGGTTCCGATTCTCTTTTTTTTGCGGGACGGCCAGACTCTTGTTTCTGCTGAAGAAAATGAAAGAAACGTTTTGTAATTCAATGATGATCATCATCGGCACTAAACTGTTAAATTTGTTGGTGAACTTAATTATGTAGAACTAATTTTCAAGCTGCAGATTAATCTATTTTCACGATTAAAGAGTTATTGTTCTCAATGTTCGTATTTTGTTTTTTATGTTTAAGTAAAATTGACAATAAGTCAAAGATTGATCTCATTTGAACAAAAGAATGATAAATTTTTCTAATTAGCAAATCGATTTATAAAAAAAAACTTAGTATTCTATGGCAATAATTCGAAAGATACTATTCATTAACCAATAAAATCACTTTTACTTCAACCCAAAAAAAAGACAACTAAGGTAATATCGTATTTAATGTCGTTTGCTTGTCTTTATCACACACAATTTTGACAAAGCGGAAAACATTTGAAATTAGTTCGAAAACAATAATAATCTGAAAGGCATTTAATCATTTATTTAAACTAATTATTAATATGACAAAAATAATGAGTATTAATTGTTGTTTAATTCATTTATTTTCTATAGCAACATGTACAAATAAAGTTGAATAGGTCGAATCATTATCTATAGCTTTTAAATGAATATGACGATAACCTAAAAAGCAAAAGAATAATAAAATTTGAAATAGTAAGTTTTGAAAATTTAATAAAAAATAAACCTGTTTGCATAGTTATCATTGGTAAACAAAAATAAGCAAGTCGATCATCACGAGTAAATATATCATAATCATAAACATCAAAACGAACAAGACACATTTGAGGAAAATAAATATCAAATTGAAATGTTTCATTCCATATTGGATTAAATCCATTATTTTCAATAAATTTTGTTTTTTTTATTTGTTGATCACATAAAATTCCATGTGTTGATATAATAACATATGGATCTGGAATATCATCTGTTTTTTCACTTGATCGACATAAAAATTGACCACTTATTATTGTTAATATTAAACGTTGAGGATATTCATTTATATCTTTTGATAATATTAATGGTTGTTTTAAATAATCAAATGGATTATATTTGGATTTTTCTAAATTAATTAAATAATTTGGTTTAAGAACATAACCACAACCACCATTATCAATAAATTTTCCATAACATAATTCCATCATATGATCATCATTTTGATAATTAAGTGCAACCATTTGTATACCAAAATTCCATGCATCAACTGGATTTGGATTACTTGAATCTTGTCTTAAACCATCAGGATACATTCTAAGTAAACATTTTTGTGTTTGTTTCATTAAACCAATTGGATCAGATCGACAGACCTGTTTTAATTCTCTTTCAGATAGTGATGGTGAATGAGAACCAAAATCTACGATAATTAATTAGGGTAAAGAAAAGAAAACGTCATTTACTTACAAAGATTCTTAGTAGCATCAGATTCTCTAAAGGATTTAGTCTCGAAAAAGACACACAAATCAGATGAATCATGTTCAACTGTCTAAAAGTTCTATGGAAATAAAAAAATAATTCTTAATTCTAACTAACAGACTTCGTTTGATTCGTTAAAAAAAATATTGTTCTCATCAACATCTTCATTTTGTAATAGTTTGTGAGTTGTTGTTGATGATGGTATTTTTACACTCTAATGTATAGGTTATCAGATGTTATGCAGTATTTTTCTTAATGAAAAACAATTAACTCACTCGAATTAGAACTTTGTATTTGAGATCTTCTGGTGATGGCAATACTGATGAGTTTTTTGTTGTTATAGGTGCAGTGATTAATTGATCTTTATGAAGATTAATAAAAAAAAAAAAAGAAGTTATTCTGTTTATCCTAATTTCATCTATTTTACTTCCAAGAATCTGCTTTAAAATACGAGCTATTTCTTTTTGTTGTGAAATTGAACAATGATTTTCAAGTGAAAGAATAACTGGATAACTATAGCAGAAAATTTAATGTGTAATTAATGGATACAAAATATGCTGATTTTTGAAAATTTACGGTGATGCTTTGAATAAAGTTGGTTTGATGAATTGAATAATCGATTCAAAAAGGCATGGCTTAACAAAAGTAAAACCATGTGTGACTATCGGTTGACCATCATCACCATCATAACAATCCATTTCAACAACACGACAACCAGAACGTAATACTCGATTAAATGCTTCAGGATTACTATCACCACACAGTTGACTATCGAATAAATAACTAGAATTATACAAATTTACTTATTTCATTGATAAATAATATATCAAAGAATCATACGTATTATGTGAAGCATTTATAAAATAATCACTTAATGGTCTGAAAAATGATAGAAAAAATATGAATACAATTGAAAGATATTTTTTGGTGGATGTACCTCGTCATATCTTGATAAACTCGACGAGAACACCATGGTTTTATCAAAGAAAAATCCTCGAATAATAATAAATTTTGAAACCCTATAATCAAATAATATATATCTCAATGATGATACATTTGTAAAAATTGACAAGATTCAAACGATCTATTGTTGCTTTTTTATACCGGATTTTAGACGATTAATACAACATATGATCTCTCTATATAATTTAATCAATGTTTCATTTTTAGTATTATCAAATTTACATTCGAATCGATTTTAACATTCAATATAAAATACAACGTTGTATTTTTCAGTAATTTCCCTTGAATTTTATCATTCGGAGTCTTAGAAAACGAATAATTTATTTAGAACAATACAAACCATCGAGACTTAGAAGACCTTTTTCTTGTAATTCAATATTTGGTTCAAATTCATTAATTAATTCTTGTACTTGTTCACGTTTTGTAATTGGTTGAATTGTGAAATCATCTTTAAACTGTTTTGATGAGTAAGTCAAAATACTTTGCTACAGAAAGAGAAATTTTTTTTATCTATATCAATAGAAACTATACATTTAACTTACATTTTGAACAGTTCGAAGAAAATATAAAAGTTCATTAATATTCATACAAATCGTTTCAATCGTTTGTTCATCACCATTTTCCACATATCTGAATAGAGATATATTAATTCAAATGATAGAATTTTTCTATTCATTTACTTTTGCATAATTTCATACAGATCAATTCGACGAGCAAGAACTTGAAAAAAATTTATAAATTCATCTGGAGTCAAAATATTTTCACCATTTTTATCTGTTTCCTAATTAATATAAAATGATGATCTAGTAAGAAAGTTGTTAGTACAATCCTTGCGAAAATAAAATGTGAAATAAAATGTAGCTCCTGTTGCTAATCAATGGGAGATTTGTTTTTTTTTCTATCTATTGTGCGGTATATCTCTCCATCATCTTTTTACATAATCCTTGAGAAATATTATAAGGACGTAGTTCATATATTAGAACTAGACATTATATCGATATACGGTCTGTGACGCAGAGAAGGGAAAGCATCACTAAGACGTCTGACATTACTGTAATCGGTCGTTTCTAAATTAAATCTTACTTTAGTCAAAAGATAAAGATGTCGAAAACAAAATCGAAGGATTAAAATGTGGATAGAAATGTGAGGAAATGAGGGAGAGAATTTCTCCTTCTATACTCTATCTTTTTCGACATATGTGTCTTTTGACATTTCTATAATTTTTGTTTTCGATATTTTTACCTGTCAACATTTTCACTTTCGATCAAAGCTGACAAAATTGTTTCTAACATGTCTGTCACGTCGGTAGTGTAGGGGAGAAGGGGGTCAACATTTCTATCTCTCTTCTTCAACACTTTTTTTAGATCATGTTTTACAAAATAACATGAATAGATTTGTCCATACTTGGAAAAGCTTTTCAAAAACATCTTCTGGTAGTTCGACATTTAATGAATCGGCTAGTAATTGTTGACATTCAAGTTTAGTGATGGTATTCGATTTATCTTTATCACCAAACCGTAGATGACTTAAAATCCAACTAATAAAAATAAAATACATTAATATAATAAATAGTTGATATGATGAATGTGTCTCTCACTTGGTATCATGAATAATATGTCCCTGTCGTTTTTGTGCATAAAGATCGATTAAATATTGCAATCCTAGTATCCACTTACATCTTGTTTGTTCATCATTTGCCATTAAATGAAGTTCATCTCGATAATTATTGTAAAAGATGGAAAATGCAAGTTCTTCCTAGATATTATTCTTTTCAAAAACAAATATATAAATAAAAAATATCTAAGCGGGTACATTCTACATCTCTTCAACTTACATTCTATCAATGAAAGAAATCTATAATAATAATAGTCAAGTTTTATTTGAAGAATAGAAGAAAAACAATGAAAAGATACAATTATCATATTTGTCAACGTCTAATAGGATAGACTTTTATAAATTAATAAGAAATCTCGAATAGTTGTTGAAATTATAAAATAGAATAACTTACATCATCTGAATGAACATTATGTTGCTTAAGGAGTTGACCAAATGCTAGTGTATGAAAACCAGCTCGAACTTCGTCGATTTCTCGAATATAATCTATGTTTCGAATACATAGATAAATGTTCTCATCAAGAAAATATTGATTTGTATTATTTCTTCTTTTCAAAAAGAAAAAGAAAAAGAAAACTATGCAACTTACATCGACGTGGTTGAGCAAAAATTTTTTCCGATTGATAATATGAGATAAAATCTTCATGTTCATCAAGATAAAAACGACGTACATATTTTTCCCCATGACTTTTTTGTTTTATTAATATTGAACCAACTTTTAATTCTTTTAATATTTGAGTTAAATCTTCAGTTTTGTTCAATGACATTTTATTTTTGTTTTATGTGCTGGTTGCCTGGTTGTATCGATTCCTGAAAAAGAGCAGAATAAAAATTGACGAATAGTAACAGAATATTAGTCACTGACGTGCTTAGAGGAATTCTCTTGCACATTTATATAAGTAAAAAAGCTCGGTAAAATGAATAAAATACTACTGTTTAAGCAGCATTACGCCGAGAAAAAAAAACCTATGTTATTAATTAATTAATTTTTATTAACATGTATATTCTGTGAATGAGAAAATGAGCGTGAAAAATAAATTCAATTAAAAAAATATTCAGAGCAAATATTATTAATGGAGTCACTTGATGAGAACAACGTATCACGTATTATTGTTTCGTGTGTTTTTAGTATTGAAAAGTGTGAATAGATATTTTTTCTCTTCTACTAATTCAATTTTTCATCGAAATGTATAATACAAATGAATAGCAATTTATTTTTACTTTTTATATTGTTTAATCATTACTGTACTTACTTTGTTGCACTACGATTATATTCTACTTTATTTTACTCTCCATTTTTCTTCTCCTTTTTTTTTTTTTATTTATTTTAACCTTTTATAACTCCCACTTTGTTTTTTTTAATACTTGTAAGCATTTATATACATCACCAAGCAGAGACATAATCGAACAAAAAATTGTGATGACGTCAATTATGTAAAAGACATTAAATATTTCATATAATAAAAATTCTTTGATATTAGATTCTTTCAATGATTTATTTATATAGCTAAATAACATGAACAATAAAACTAACTATACAGTTCTATAATTAATATTGTGATTGAAGAGAATTACATTTGTAATGAATTTGTATTTATTTTTCATAAAAATATTTATTGATATTCGTTATAAGTTAAGTTTTTAAAGTTCTTCCAATCCAAACTGAATTGAATTTTCATCACTAAATCCAATTTAATAATAAATTATACTTTTTTTTTACAATTAGAAGAGAATATTCCATATTTTTTAAAATCAGTAAATTAGAGAAACATGTTATGGCATCACTTTAACTTGTTAATATTATATATAATTTGTTATATACCCTCGAAAAACTTCGTATGTGAAGAGTCGATTGTTGTGAAGATGAATTTTCACTGCTAAACAGTCAAAAACTGAGTCTTAATTGCACTGAGTTCGAAAAATTAATATCATGCTTTGTTAAAACAAGAAAATGAAAAAAGGTTTGCTTTTGAGAACAATTTAGTTATGGTGCAGACTATAATGTACTGACACGAAAATAAACCAGTATCTATTTCTTCAGGTGCGAAAAATATTTCATATATTTTATCTATCGTAATATCTGCTTATGAATAATTTCCTTTTTCGTTTTCTGTTGTTAATAACATGCTCGAATGAATAATCAGTACGTATACAGTCGTGGCCTTGAAAATGAGAAAGTGACTGATAAACATCTTCTTCATCATAAAAAATTTAATTAAAAGAATTTCAATTAGTTTTAGTCATTTTGATGTGCCATGCTATTTAAATTTTAGTAGAAATTGAAAATAAAACATTATTTATAAATAATGATCTTGTTTTTACTCAATAAATGTAATTTTTAACTCATTTAGATTAATATCTACAGTGATTATTACTGAACATGGTCACATGGTCGTTTTTTGTTAACAGATAAAAAAAATAGAGGCAATGTATAGCTTTTTTTTCTTCAATGATACGCCGACATAAATGTGAAAATAATCGATTTATTTTCATACCCTTGTCTTTTTGAATCATTATAATTTGAAATATATTATTCTGACTGCTTCATTTACAGTAATCGAAATCATTGTTAGATATTACTTTTTTTCTTTTATTAATCACTGCTTACTTCGTCTTGATTATTGCCTGATAAACACACATATGTAAACAGATATTCGAAAAAAATAGCAAAGTTTTATTGATTAATGTAGTTATCGATTATACACCTTTATTACTTGACTTTTCATGAAAGTAAATCAATCGAGACAATCTGTTGTTTTCTTTTTCTTTTTCCTTTGCTATTATATGATCAATATATATATATATATATTTATGTACATATTGTATTGTTATTGTTCATTCGAGCTTGACATTAGATGTTCAAAAAACCTTAGATCAAAGTCGGTAAGTAATATTGACTGTATACACCTTGTGCATGGCACATTTTTTTTTCTAAACGTTATTCATTCGTACGTTTACGTCATTATTTAACCCATTACTGACAATTATTAGATTGCAAAATACATAAATCAACTCACACGATTTATCATTTCAAGCAACGAAGAATCAACACACGACGTTAAGCATGAAGAGAAAGACACACACGTATAAATGCATATAACGAGGTAATTAGAATGGCTGGCTCGCAGGTAACATGATTGTCCTTACCGATGATATATAAAATAAAAATGCACATATACTTACGGTATGTATATGCAGTAACCAATGTGACTATAGCAATTACTGCTGTGCATATCAAACCAATTATATTCTCTAAAAAAATTATCTCAGCTATGTCTATTTTGTATATTCGTTTAGTTCACACATCACGTATCTTCCTTCTTTTCTGTGACCTTCTTCTCATCGTATCTCCTATTAACGCAGACGGATAACCATGAATTACATTGAATAACATAAATGGCCTTTTTCTCTTATCATATTTTACTTTTTTCAGATCAAAATGGTGTAATAGTAGAAATAAATCGAATTCTGTTAATATTAATAATATGTATTCAAATCCATCGAGTATTCCTACACCTGCTTCATATGCTCCAACATCTATTCAATTTTCTGATACCAATGCAAATGCTCAACAACAAAAACAACAACAACAACTTCGTTATAATTTACTCAATTTTAATGTTTCAGCAACAGCTGGATTAATGTCTCCGGCACCAGTCTTAGTTTCGTCTAATAATATAAATAGAAATGGAATACAATCTTCAACTCAAACATCATCTCAAACAAATGAATCTTTGCAGCCACAATCATCATCGCAGTCGAATACTATATCATATTCTACTATAAGTCATCCCCGTGTCCAACAAACTCTTATTGAAAATCTTTATAATAATGTTATTCTACGTGAAAAAAATCCCAATCAATTATATGATGCACGAAAAGCTCGAAAACGTTTATCTGAACCCGTATTTATCAATCAACAACAAACACTTCAACCAATAATAATGAATCATCAGCAAGGTAATGTTCATCCAACTGTACAACAACAACAACAACAGCAACAATATGCTCAAACAAATCTTAATCTTCTGCGTGATTCAAGTACTCATTCATTAAATCGTCGTCGTTCATTACGTCTTAGTAAAATACCAATAATTCTACAAACAATACCTCAACAATCATCTCAATCATTGCAACGTGAATCACAAAAATTATTAGTTGTTCGTCATGCTGAACGAGTTGATTCAACATTTGGTATTGGTTGGCTTGATCAAGTCTTTGATAAAACAACTGGTGCATATCGTCGAACAAATTTAAATTTACCTAAGACAATGGTTACAAGAAAAGATTTGAAAGATTTTTTATTTGATCCTCCATTAACTGAATTAGGTTTACATGAATGTAAAATGGTTGGTGAAGAACTTGCTGCACAAGGTGTTGAAATTCATCATGTCTATGCATCACCTGCATTGCGTTGTGTTCAAACAGCTGATAAAATTCTTGAAGGTCTTCAAATACGTGGTAAAAGACCAATTCGTATTGAACCATGTCTTTTTGAATTTCTTAAATGGTATTCTATTGTACCAGTAAAATGGCCATTTCTTGATTTAGATGAATTAACACGAAATGGATATAATGTTGATAAATTTTATAAACCATTTCATCCTATTGAAAGTCTTAGGAAAGATGAAGATGAATTAATGTATTACACAAGAAGTCATTCTATTATAACATCAATTTTAAAAAATCATGAAATTGATGGAGGAAATTTACTTATTATTGGTCATGTAAGATCAGTTAAGTTTATTTTTGATAAAAGATAATTTTGTTTTCTTTTTAGGCACCGACAATTGAAGTATGTACTCGACAATTGACTGGTGGTCAACCACGTATTAATGATTTGAAATTTCTTGTTTTACGTGTTCCTTTTCTGTCAATGCATTGTATTGCTAAACAAACTGATGGTACATGGAAAGCGACTAAACCACCAATATCACCAATTAAACATACAGCTGTTGAACCGTTTGATTGGCGATTTTTTCGTTAAACAATAATTAAATAGATTCACAAACATTCGTTATTACTTCGTTCCCTTTTTTAAATATATTTTAAGAAATAAATGAAGAAAAGTTTATGAATTTAGTCAGCAAATTGTGTACTGCTCATTCACTTATAAAGATGTTGACTATGTATTATAGTATAAAGAAATATAGCAAAAAAGATCTTTTGAATCTTGAAAAGATATTTTTCGAATGTTGATTTAATTATCTGAATTACAAATTCGTTTAAGTTTTTTCATGAATATTTTCTCTAGCGTATTGAGTATGTATTCCATTTCAATTAATTTGTGTAATCAAATAAGTCAAATATTTTTATTCGTTGACGCAACATTGTTGATACAAAGCGAGATTATTTTACAGATTTTTGTTTGATTTCAATTATTTTTTTAATTCATCATATAAAATTGATCTTTCATAAAGGTAATTTGCTTTATTTTGAAATGAATAATTTAATTTCTTATATCTTTATTTTATAAGCTTGTTCTTTCAAGTTGTCGTAATTATCAGGTTATTCTAAGAAAACGCAAAGATTAAGAAAAGATACATGATTTTATGTTCTTAGAATTTTTTTATACAACTATGACAATGAAATTATGTTAATGAAATTCTATTATTTTCATTATGTCTTTTTTGATTAAAAAAAAATAATAACATTTTCTCTTGAAATAGTGGAATTTATTTTGATAGTTTATTTTATTGGTAACATTGTTTCATAATCACTGGCTCAAAGAATTTGTTGAAAATTTTCAATTAATACAATTTCAAAAAAAAAAAGACCAAGTCACAGCAATGACTATATATATTGAAATCGGCTACGATCCGTTGAACTCATAAAATGAGCTTTTTTTTAGTGAAAACTTTACAAAAAATATTTTTTAATATTTTCTAATTTTTCTTTGCATGTTTGAAATATAATTTGCTATGTTACGCGTTGTTCTTCTCAATATGCTTGCCAATGTTCTACTTCCTACCATGTTTTTCTCTTCTACTGATGTTAATGATAGTCGACGTTGGAAATTAAAACAAATCATTTAACTGATGATTTTAAGAATTTTCATTGAAACAATCTCACGAATTTGATTATTCAGAAAATATACAGAGACTTTTAAAAATAAAATTTTTCCAACGTTGACAGACAATCGTTGTTTAGACTATTTTAATCCGATAAATGAAAGACTCAAGCTTTTAGGAGACACTGCATCATTTTTTCTCGCGTTTTTTTTGATTCATCGAACACTGATCAAACATAAGCAATCTTCATAATCAATGGAAACCGTATGTACAATATGACCTATTTTCAAATGAGCAACTTAATCAAATTTATTCAATCGACATTGAAAAATAATTTAAGTAATCGTATATTCATACAGGTAGTCGTATTGTACAACGTGAATGGCTAGCTCATTATGATGACATTGACGTTGCATTGTGCTCATATTCCCAGCGGTCTTTTCTAACTCATTCGCATGGATACTTATTACCAAAAACAATGCCTTATACATTTGATGACTATCTTTATAATCACATTTGTAGTACTAACAAATGTTTAATCATTACTAAATTATCAGTTATTATCAAAGAAAAATAAACTCGTCAACAAATCAAACATTAGCTAAAAGACTATCAGTTGGATTATCAAGTAAAGATTATTTGTTCTCAAGTATTAGTAGTAATGAACTCATTTCTTCTTTTTTCCTAGAATGCACAAATGTATTCAATTATAGTCTAATTAATGAATCCATGAACTTAGTAATTTTCTCTCTATTTTTTTTAAATAAACAATTTTAATTCTTCTGTATTTCTGTGTCTGTTGCCTTTGAGTCTAATATAGGACAATAATCATTTTTTATTTTCATTTCTATTGTAGATATATTTATAAAGCTCAGAATACTGCTATCTTGTAAAGCTATTGAAACGCGTCATCGAAATAAACTCTACATTTCTTTATTTATTATTTATTAAGCACTCTAGCTTCAATCGAATTGCTTCGTCAGAAGATTGTTTGCTCAAAAGCAATGGTTAAGATCGTCATATTAAACCTGTCTTTCATTCAGAAGATAGATCATTTTATTTTTGATGGATTCAGACTACTGTGAGATGATACTTTATTCTATTGTACTCTCATGCTATGAAAAAACAGTTGAAATTTGGCGAAAGTCCTTTTCATCTTATTATCCTTCAGAAACCAGTGCGCGTAGGAATATAAAAACGGATGTTTGGATATTTTCGTTGATACAAAGAAGAAGTCTTCAGACATGTGAAATTAAGCTGTTGCTGTTGCTCATTATACATACAAACCATAGATGGAATCAGACATGGGCAGCTCCGACTGTTTCTCACTCCAAATTGGAAAATTTCTCTGCCAACTCCGCTCCAGTTCCACCACTCTTACGAAGTGCTCCTGCTTAGCTCTAACGAAAAAGTTTTGTTACTATTTCTCTTGAAGTTTGATGGTGTTCAGTGTATTGCATGTTGTATTTCAACATATATGTGTATACAGAGAATATAGAAAAAAACAGACTACAGTGAAGTCTCTCTAAAGTGATAGCACGATCGGGACTATGCAAAACCGTTCACAATAAGGAAGTGATCATTTGCGAGAGGCCCATTTCCAAGAAAAGTTGACTTTTCGGACTGCTTAAAAACTCTGACAATAACGAGGTTTTTACTATAGAGAGGTGCTAACTATCACTGGTTTTACTGTAATTCTAAATATATTGAAGCTAACTTGATTACAATATCAAGATTATTTACAATGACAAATAGACTAGTGAACGACAGCAAGTGTCGATTGCATTTTAGAAAAATTAGCATTAAGAGCATATTCTTAAAGAGTTGACTACGATGAGGATACATGAGTATGCTGTTCAAAGAAAACATTTGTTCAACTGAAGTGGAGGTAGCCGATACACAACGTACTCTGGTAGCAAGTCGGTGCAAGTAAGAATAAAAATTCTTCTTCAAAAAGATCAGACGAATATCATTATTATGCTCTTTGTCAAACATCTAGATTTCACTGTCGATCGATTCAGATACACATGAATGTTTCCTCTTCATCGGTGTTTGTTGTCCTTCGTAACTAGAAAAGAGTCGTTTGCCCTTAAAACTTGATAGGTTGTTCAATGTATCATGATCAATTGTGCAGCATTCAGTAATGAACAATTCGATTATGTATTCCGCAGTATTATTTGTTGTACTGCGCAACTGCAATTGTCGATAACAACGGGAGAAGATGATTCATTAAACTTATCATCTTGCTCAGTTGACAACGACTGATCATACGATTGTTTTGACATAGAAAAGTTTGTTTCTGCAACTTTCACTTGAATGAAAAATTGTGTTCTATTCCAGCAATGCTCGCTTCTTACACATTTTGTATTATTGAATTTTCTTTCTTCATCGACGTCGTGTTCTTACAATTTCAAACTAACAATAGCGCAGTCCAATTAGCTTAGAACAATCGACTAAATGAACGGTCAGTCATTGTCTCGAGCATTGCCATTGATAAAAGTATACCAATGGCATATTCTCTGCAATGAATAGTCGATGACGAGATTTTCTCTCACTAGTTCTTCCGTCTTTGTTCTTAGAAGAATAAAGTGAAAAATGGACGCATGGTTGGAGCTAGAAAGAAAAAAAGCCGCTTCGACTTCGCTCCAGCTCCATCGTTCCGACGAATCGTTCTGTTCCTGGAGCGGAGCTAGCTCTATAGAGTGGACGCTCCGGAGTCGGAGCTGCCCATCTTTGGATGGAATCGATCCGAGTTTCTAATGATCAGTAACATTACCGATTTAAATTAGTTAGAGCGGACCGAATAGTATATTGATGTGACGAGTAGATGTGTTTTCGGTCATTATGAAATTTATATCAGTATCAAGACCAAAAATAGTCATCGATACTATTAATTAGTTTTATCTGTGATTACCCTCTCCTCCTGTTATATAGACTATAAAATAATAGGAATAACAAGGGAAACAAGTCTTTATGATCATGTTAATGAATGTATGTTACTTTTGGATACAGTATGTCAGTAAAATTTTGTTACTGATGACACCCAATGAGCCGGTTAGTAGTATAACTGATGGTGGAGCTAGAACAAAGTAGCAAAACAACTTTCTTTAGATACGGAATAACTTTTCGCACTAAATATTTGTACAAAAATATTTAAGTGATATTTTCTCTAATCCAACAAAATGACAAATTGTTCTTGTTATGTGCACATTTTTATTTGACATATAAATCTAATGTAGATGATCGTGTAATTAAAGAAAAATAGGTGACTCAATTAAAATCCACGAATAAATATCAATGCATTCGGAATCCATTCAAATATAAAGGTGTTTTAAGCACACACATAGTCGTACTGTTGCTGTGCAGCGAGCTCTAAAGAAACAATTAACGAGTTTTATTCATCTATTATAAATGTATATAACTCGATAACATAATTATAATATTCTACATAGGTATATGTCTACATGCTAAAACACATTTGTCATGTTTTTTAGTTAAATTAAAATGATGCGGATAATTCTGGTCTTTAAACTGTTGGTTACGCTATTCATATTCAAGAATAGCAATTCTATTTCAAGTTCTGTCAGAACATTTACTAAATATAAATATTCTACAGAACTTGAAAAGAATGTAGCCGATCTTTAGTGGACAGTGGACGATGTCAAAAAAGAAATTATGTTCGAGTTACATATTAAAACTAGAGGTTGGATTGCTTTGGGCATTAGTCCAGGTAAAAAAACATCTAGATCTTATAATTTTTCTTCTGTCATTTTCAATAAATGAATATCTAGGTGATGGTATGTCAGGCACAGATATCGGTATGGGTTGGGTTGATCAAACGGGTGACGCTCATTTTCAAGTAAGAAAACTGCTGTTAGTGTCACAATAGCCTTAAAAAATAGACAGAACTTGATTATTTACAGCAAGAATTGAATAGCTCCTTTTTTTCTATTCGTGTATATCACACATTGTTTTCTCACATTGTATTGAAAAGTTCAATCATTCTATTAGGATCGATATGATTTTAATTTTTCGAAACCTATTCTTGATACTACAACCATGGATTGGCATGCCCTTCAAGGTCGTGAACAAAATGGATGGACAGCGATTCAATTTAAACGTTTGCTAGATACGTGTGATTCAATGGATGTTCCAATTAAAGTATAAGCTTATCAGGTTTTTTACGTTTCTTAATAGAATATATTTATCTAGTCTGGAACGAATATTCTTATATTTGCTTACGGTTTAATCGATCCAAATATAGGTCAACTAGATGGTGATATTTCATATCATGAAAATCGACGAGGTTCACGTATAATTCCACTGCAATCTTATAGTGATCCACCTCCAGAGAGCAAGTTTGCTGAATTTGATTCGTTTGAATTCCGAATGAATAATGTTTGTTATAAACTACAAATTATTTTTCGATAAATTTCTTATTGATATCTATTTTCATATTAGTATTTAGTTCCACCAACTGATACAACATATTATTGCAAAGTATTCAAGTTTCCGAACCATTTTCCAATGAAACGTCATGCTATTGCAGTATGATATGATTTTAATAATTGATGAAGTATCAACTATTCTCTTTATAGCGCAAAATAGTTATTAATGCTACAAATCGTGATTTTGTTCATCATATGGATACGTATGAATGTGATCCTCAAGCAACCGACTTTGATGATAATAATTTGCCCGATGGTGAATGTGATCAAATAATTGAACGGATAACAACATGTCGATCAAATATGATTACGATGTGGTCTATTGGTGCAGATGATGTAAGCCTATGTTTTGATAGTACAAATAACAAAAAATAATAAGAATGAAAAAGTTTTCCCTAGATTTCAGAATATATTCCCGAAGCTGGCTATCCTATTGGTGGTGATTTTTCGGTAAAATATTATATGGTTCAAGTGCATTATGACAATTCACAACAATTATCAAGTATGAGATCAAATGTTTATAAGAAGAAAGATATTGTATTAGATTATCAATTTAACAGATCGTCGTGACAGTTCCGGCATAAAATTTTATGTTGATAGCAAACTTCGTCAATATGATCTTGGCTATCTTCTATTCGGTCTAGCATCAAATGCTTATGGGATTGCTATGCCGCCACGTGTCGATCATTTTATGATTGATTCTTATTGTCTAACCAACTTCAGTAAAGTATGCTAATAAGAAGGCCTAGCTCCATTTTCTCGTCTAAAAATTCAACCTATTCAGTATCTCTTCCCTTATCACTAAAGTAGCCGTAAAATATCCTCTGTCGAATGTCATTAATACCACAGGCTTCTGTTTTTAATTCTTTTTCTTGAAGACGAAAATCGAGAATCATTGATTGATATTTCACTGTGCAACTTACATGGTCGAAATACCTGATAGTTTTTCTTTGGTCAATAGGATTTTTCTGCAATCTTCATCAAAAGAGAGCTGAAGATAGACACTATTTCTTCTTCAGGCGGGGAGCCTTGACTGCAATTTGTCCTATTTTTTCTGTTTCAGGAAAGAATCAAACGAGTGTACAGAAGCATTACTTTTTGGACATGCTATAAAAACTGACTTTGAAGGTTCTCTAGTCGCATAAAAGCGCACACTACCCAATGCCTGTTTAAAAAAGAACGGTCATGGATGTTTTTGCCGTAACTCAAGAACGGAGAGAGATATTGAGCTACGGCTTTCACCAGTTGAAAGAGGAAACATCGGGAAGTCTTTTTCTCTAATATTATATAAGATGAAATTATTTTAAAATCAATCATTTCTGCAAAACATTGCAAGAAATGTAAGAAAACAGTCTGTCATTTCGATGAAATTTTGTTTTCTTGATATGTCATTTAGATAGAAGAATTTCAGATATGTATTTTAAGGTATAATTCGAATGATTATCTTCACATATTCTAATCTTAATTCAATAAATTTGTGTATTTAGGCCCTCGAAAAATATGAATTTATCTTAACTTTTAAGCAAACTTTCTTACCTTTTGTCAATATTTGATCTGAACAGCAGACCATTTTCTTACATTTCTTGCAATGTTTCAAGTATTCAAATAGTTCATAAATATCCATTTTTATTAAATATCTTTGGAAGAAAGATGACGTTATCAGCACATATAAGGACAGATACTTGAAGGTTAATATGTCTTCATTGAGATTATTATTATTCCAGCAATAGTATTCTTTAAAAATTTTTCTGATAACTATCTTTTGATAGAAAAAAACAGAAGCAAGTCATAATTATTTGATTATGTCAAAATATTGAAAAATGTTATCATAGAAGGTAAATTTTATTATTTCGACGGACTTTAAACTTATGAAATCACATCAAACGAGAATTTTTCATATTATCTTGCCCAGATATATACAGAATTAGAATCTATTTCAAGAGAAAGAAGCATGATGTTACTACGATTAATACCTTAATCGATTGTAAAAAGATTACCAACACAATCAATTTGTATTTCTAAAACAGCTAAAAATAGTTTTCTTGACTAATGAATCACTGAGTTATATATTCTACTGCTAGAATCCGATGTAGATGGATTATTTTCTCTGCGATCTCATTAGCTTTGATTTACAGAACTGACATGATAGATGAGTAGAAATTGGTCTTAGAGACTTTTTTTCATGTGCAAGACCATTGAAAATCAGCATAATCGTTTGTAATCAAATCAATGCAAAGAAAAGCCGAAGTACATACGCTGGGAATGCTATTGATTAGTTCAATCAATCCGGAAGTAATTGATGGATTTTCATCTATTCATAGAATATTTCTGTATCTGGAATCACAGTTATTGGTGCTCTACCACACACTCATTTACAAGGTAACAAAACATCACAAGATTGCTATTTACGGTCAATTTAAAAAAATATTTAGGCCGAAGTGTGTGGACCAAATTGATTCGTAATAATCGAGCTGTACAATATTTATTCAATGCAGAATCTTTCAATTTTAATTATCAATTTGAAAATCGTCTTCCAAAACCGATCAAACTCTATCCAGTATGGCAAAAAAATATTTATTTTCTTTTTTCTAATTCTTTTGCTTCAATTTACAACTTCATCGAGGCGAAAAAGTGAGATAGAAAATTCAAGAATGATATATTTTTTAGATAAAATTATCATTACTTAATATCTTTCTAGCAAAGGAGGTGAGCGATTAAGGTCATTTTTGCGGGTGTGGATTGGCAAAAAAATATCCACATATCCGCCCCAATGTATCCAAGTAGTTAACAGAGAAAAAGATGGTGTAATCTCAAACTGAAATATTGTCCAAAAATCAGTCGCGCGGTCAGTAGGGCATCCTAAATGTTTCAATTGAATGAGTAGTTCATCTTAGAAATACGAAGCTTTTAAGAAACCTTGCTTTTTCTCACTCTTCGTGACATATGAGCATTTTTCAAACTCTGTATATCGACAAGAGAACATAGTTTTATGGCATTCGAGCAACCGCAAGATTGATCTTTGAGCAAAACTTCAGGTCAAAATATCATCATGCATTATCCTTGTAGAACTCTTTCACATGGTCAAAATGTCAACGAAAGCAGTAATTACTTCCAACTATCAGACAACAGTTGTTTATCTCTGAGGTTGTTCGAAACTCACTGACAAAGAAACAGAGCCAACCGATACTTTCCGTTTGAGCTCATTTTTCATGAATGGATGCTATTAAACCTTGCTTCTCAATTTATGATCATTTTAGCGGAATTTTACCCTAAAGTTTTGTTCAGAAATCAAACTTACAGTCCTTGTAGTATCAGTTTTGCGAAAATGTTCTTTTCTTACAAAAGGTTCGTAAAAAATATTTTTCTAAATGTATCTCATATCTTTCAAAAAAATTATTCGTATTAGAGGAAACTTTCATGGTATTAGAAGGACTATGAAATCTATTTCTGAACTAAGTTTCGCGTTGAAATTCATTGAGACAGTTTTTCTTGTAATATCTTGCAATAAGTTGAAAATAGAGTAAAATGATCGTAAATGAAGAAGAAAGACCTAATGACATGTATCCTGATAGAATTTTTATCCATGTAATGAACCGTATCAATCAGCAAAATATAAGGTGAAATGGAAAGTCTTAGCTCGTGAGGTGCTCGACACAGAGGAATATCCCTTCGTTAGCTTATATATAAAAAAGGATATTTAAAAAAAATTCAACCTACTGCAAAGTTGAGATCAAATTAATTGCCTAATTAGATGATAATATGAGACGAAAAGTTTAATTACTGGAAGATATTTTTGGAATTTTTTTATGAATGCCAGTTTTTGCTATGATACCTATCACATAACAAAAAAAAACAATGGCTGGATATTGAAGCAACATTTGCAGAGATATCATTCCATAAATTACCTAGTATTCTAATGAGATATGTTCTAATTATCTTTTATTTTGCTAGGGTGATGAATTTGCTACACGATGCATATACAGTACAAAAAACAAAGACGGAATCACATTGATATGTGGATGATAACATATATTATTATTCCCCATCGTCTTCTCTTATTTTTAGGGTGGTGAACGAACAAAAGACGAAATGTGCATTCATGTATTTATGTATTATCCTCGAATAGATAATGTTTCTCAGTGTGGAACAGAAAATGATTTGTCATCGTGGCGAAGTTTTTTTGAAAAATTCAGCGTAAGTTATATGAATGATAGATATCAATAAATATATATATATATATCTAAATGATTTCGATAAAATCTTATTTTAGAGAAATTGATAATTATGATAAATTTAAGAAATGATTAGCTAATATAAATTGGACCCCTCAATTAGCTGAGGAATGGCAACAATTCTATAATAATGCTTCGCGTCGCCTTACCTTTGGCGGTGGAAAAATTGTACAACGCCAATTATTGGGTGCGATACCTCCATATGAAGATGTGGTCTCTGAGCCGTGTAATCGAATTTAAAATTTTGTGGAATATTTAAAAAAATGCATTTTTCTTACATTTGGTGCATTAATAATGAGATGCAAAAAAAAATAATCAAATAAATTGGTTCTTAATAATCATCAGACTAAAAATAACAACTGCAGAAATGAATTAGTACATATGACAAGAGCACACAATACAATGTTTCTACAGAAATTATTCAAAAATTGTGTCAATTTTTCTGAAAAATTATCTTTTGTTTTCTTTCTCTCCAGAGTAGCATCTGTTTTAGAGAACAAAAATTTTTTAACTTCTCAGATCAATTTATCGTACATGTATCTAATCGGGAAACAAACAAACTTTTATTTTAATGATTATTTTGAAAATTTTCATGCAAAAACAATGCCGTGACTTTGGTAATTTCACAAAAACAAAAATCATTGTATTAATTTCATTACTTCTGTACTATTCTCATTGCATGACTTTGACAATACATGATGAAAATAATTAATTAAATCTTAGTCTAAATATGTGCTCTTACATATCTATATCACTTTTTCTCAAAACGGCATGTGTAAGGACGGATAGAATGTTGTGTTCTACCTTTTCTATCATAATTCAGTAATTGCAATGCCGCACTATATGCCACTTTACACAACAATAGGAAAAAGTGAATCTTACAAAAAGTTAATTGTACATCGTCTCGAAAAGGATCATTCGAGACTTTGAAGAATGTACAGATAAGACTATGTCATCTACGTCTGTAAGTGACTCAAGTGGCAAAAAGTTTACTTCTTTTTTATTGGTCTTTTTTTTGTGGTGTGATTTAGATGGAAATCGAATCTTCTTCATTTCGTGACTTTCATGCCAATTTAACTATTTTCACGAAATGAAAACTTTGAAACTAATATATTACTTTAAAATAAATACAACAAATATTCATTTCATCCTCAAAAATAGGGATGCAACGGTGGCGGTGGTCCACCGCCCACCGTAGTACCGATGCACCGGTCATGACATACTACGATTGAAGTTACTTGAGTTGCACTGATGCTAGTCGAAAGTGACTCTGGCCATTTTATAATCGAGAAGTGCATATTGAGTCGGTACACATCTGGCTGCTCCAATGTATGATCGAATTTCGGAAACTCCATAATCTGTTCGCATACAGTGGCCACTTGACAATTACTGTACTGTGTATGCACATGACATCCAACAGGAGTATTTTCATATAACTGACATCGGCTAGCGTAAAGGCATCTGAATATGAAGGATGCTTCTGCAAATAACTTCGAAATATGATCGCAACTAATACTCTTAATGCCAATAATGCTGGTTAGGACACCAGGAACCTACGATGATGGCCGGTTTCTATCATTACTCGGACGACTTACGAGAGAAGGTCCCCAACTGATGAAACACTTTAGCGCTGAGACTACGTGCCTTATGTAGGTACAAATGAGCCATGAATATCCTGAACAAGGTTTGGACTGCTAGCTTGTTGCTACGGAGATACGGCCCTTCTACAGTATATTTTTAGATGAATGTCGTGGTCCCCCTCAGGAACACCAGTAAAAATGATTTTCGAATTTCGAATTTCTACTTGAAACTTTACATATAAAGAGGCATTGTCGAAAACAGTTATTTGTGACAGTTTCACATCTTTTGATTTGTTCCTATCCTGAAATGAGAACATCAAATCTTCTGGTTTATGCGAATGAAATTATTATAGTTGTATCTACGGATAGCAACAGCAAAGAGGTTTGCAACTTTCACAAATTTCTATTTTCGGTAAGGCCTGTTTATATGTAAAGATTCAAGTCAAAATTCGAAAATCATTATTACAGGTGTTCTTGAGGGGTACCACGGCATTTCATCTACAAACATACTGTAAAAGTGCAGTATCTCCGTAGCAACACGCTAGCAGTCCAAACTCTTTTCAGGGTATTTATGGCTCATTTGTATCTACATAATGCACATAGTCTCAGTGCTAAAGCGTTTCATCAGTTGGGGACCTTTCCTCGTTAGCGCTTACAGCACTCGCTGGTGTTGATATACCGACGAACACCGTAGGTTTTCATGTTCCCACCGGCGATATCATTAGCTTGATGATTATCGTCGTGCGTGTGAGTATATCTCATATAAGACTACAGCCTCGAATGAAGAATACGATTTCAAACCTCAGCGTTGAGGCTAATATAGTTGGTTAGAGTATCAAAAACCTACAGTGATGACCGGTTTCGGCCATTATTCAGAAGTCTTAATACTCAGACCAGTCAGTAGCTTCGTTATACCGGCCATCACCGTACGATTTCATGATTCCACCGGCCCTTTTGTTACCCTGATCATTACAATCAGGTATGAAAGAAATGTTTCATATACCCTAGCATCATCGATTGAGGAATAAAGCTTCGACTATCACTGTTAAGAGCAGTTCTGTCGGTTTTGGGCCAGGAACCTATGGTGATGCCTAGTTTCTACCATTATTCGAACGACTTAGTGCTCGATGCATCCGAGAGTGTCGATACACCGATCTCCACTGTATGTTTCTATATAGGAATACAACGGTAACAATAGCCGCAGCTGCAGTTACCGGTCTAACTACGGTAACCGTACCTACGGTTTCCGATTTGGACCGGTGAAATGGTAACGATATACGAGTGAATGGTCGTCACCGTTGCATCCATATTTCTATACTCTCATCTGCTTGATTCTCCGCCATGTGCTAAGTCTCTGACGAACATTTGCAAAAATCACTTTATTTTTACAACAGGACACTCTTAACCGAAAAATTAAGTGTGCAAATTTCTGGGATGTATCACGTAACATTAACACAGAAGTCCATTAAAAAGTGACTGGTGCCACCGGTACTACGGTGGATCGGTGAACGGTGCATCGCCATCATTGCACCCCTAATGAAAAATTATGTGTTTTTAATTTCCGCCAACATTTTTCTGTGGAAAAATTTTCATTCAAATCATGTAATTTACAGGATTTTTTAAAACTTGTCTTTATGCCTTAGGTAATAATATAGCAATCTTCCATCATTTAATACTATCATCAATACATAGAAACATTTTTGTTCTTCAAATTATCCAATCTGAAAAATAAAATTCACCTTACTACACAAATAATCCAATTATTGAAATCACCCATTCTTTTTCATTCAGAGTAGTAACACAAACATAATTTTCTTCTATGATCTCAAGTCAACTTAAAAGTTATTGAGAGGGAATCGAGACAACTGAAACATTGTTCCGAATGTAAATTTATTTCTTCTGTCAAACTTCTCATTACTCGAAATCTGCAACATTAAGTCATGGAAAATATTAAACTTGCCAAACTCTTATTGTAGGCCTGTAGATTTATTTTCTTTAACTCGAAATGGATCACAGTTATGACTAGCGCATAAAGAATAGATTATCGGGTCTCCTTTCAACTGCTAGACTTTTTCCGATTTCTCGGAAATTATGTGTGTTCCGGCAATGCCTTGAAAGAATTAATCTCTAGCAACATATTGTCGATAGTTCGAGAATTTGAGTCACGTTGTGAAGAACTTCTCTTCTCTCTCATACACCCTTCTACCATTACAACAACAACGTCACCCCACCATTACATATTGTAGCCACGCGTACACACACTCCCAGACCTACCCTCATACTCACGACCTGATCCACACCCCACACGGACACCTACATCTCACACCCATACTTTGGTTTACGTATTGCACATCATTCATATTTTTTCACTGGTCCTTTGTCATGGTCTAGCCCTTAGAAGTAACCATATGAAGTGAAAAATGAAGATCGAATAAGTGGATTCTGAAGCTTTTTCTTTAGACAAGAATATTTGCTCTTTGATAAACTTGAATTTATGTGTCCCATAAAACTTGCAAAGATGATAACATTACGAAAAGCTTCTGTTATCAAGCACTCCATCTATGTTACCGACTGAAATCGCATAGATGTAAGATGTAACGTGAAGAATGAATAAGCCAACGAACGGGGGGTTGGATGAATGGGCCAATTTTGATTCGTGACTCATCACTAGCAGAAGCAGACAGGTAGATTAGATAACCGAGTGTATTTAAAACAAGTGGCAGACAAAGATCGTTTGATTCTTCTTACAAACTAAAACACGACTTTGGTTAATGCTTTGAAGTTCTTGTGAAAATGAGGCTATTTGGATGCAGGTTAGTCAGCATGATCATGAAAGCAGTAATTTCGCAACTTTTTTTCTAACTTTTAATTACATCTGATTGATAGTCGTTATTTATTCGCTCCGAGTGCTTTAATCTTTTCGATGGCATGTACACATCTGTCTAGTGATAATAATGTACGTTCAAAGCGCCGCTCAATTAAAGCGCCATTCAAGTTAGAACTGAACTCGTTCACAGATCCACAAAATAGCCCGTTAACAAGAAATGAACTTGCAAGTATGGTTTGGGATGATAATGCCCGTGCGTTGGCTCTAAACTATATTCATGACCCTACTGAATTTTCTTCACTGTGGATGTCAACGAGTATCAGTCCTGACACGCGACGCTTGATGCGAAAGTTCGTACAAATACAGACCATAAATGCTGTTTTCAAACAGTTAGTATTGACAATTATACTGAGCACTAATTGCATTTTGCCAATTTAGTTTCTATCGACTTTCTAATGGCACTAAAGTAAACTTAAATGCCGACGCCATGATGAAAGCAGCTGAAAACACGCAGCAATATTCCAATGATTATTTGTACGATACTCAGAAACAAACTCGCACTTTTGAACAAGACGCTGAGATTTTCGTCATAAATGGAGATTGTATCGATGTGGCCTTGCACTTTAAACAGAAATATCCGGGAAGTAAACCATTGGTTCTAAATATGGCTTCTGCTAGCCATCCCGGCGGTGGATGGCGAAAAGGTTTACTCGTCAACAAAAATCAATTTTGATCAATTGCTCTAATGTTTTAGGTGCCGGTGCACAAGAAGAAAATCTCCATCGTCGATCGAATCTTTTCCAGTGCCTCGAAGATCCTTATGATCAGTTAGAAGGCAAACGTGATTGGCACTATCCGATACCAGAAGTAGGAACTTGCGCAATAAACTATGTTGTTTTATGATTATACTCAGTTAGTTCGGCGGTATCTATTCGCCTAATGTGAGTGTCTTTCGTGGCTCAGAATCTGATGGATATCCTTTTTTCGTTAATGGACCTGAATATATCTCTTTCATCGCTTGCGCTGCTTATTGTATGCCACCAATAATAACTGAATGGACTGGACATTTTAAGTTGCGTGACAAAAGTTTGATAAATAAAACCAAGCAAAAAATTGAAGCAATTTTCAAAATTGCACTCGAAAATGAGCACGACATTCTAATTTTGTCAGCATTTGGCTGGTAAGTGTGATTGTTGGACATATTGACAAAATCTTCTCACGTTCGTTGCGGAGTAATGAATATGAAATTCTATCGATTATTATTTTGCTTTTTCTAGTGGTGCTTTCCGTAATCCGCCTCGGCATATCGGTATGTGTAACGTTTCTTTCAGTGTTTCTCTAAAAAAGAAAACAAGGCATTTTTTTAACTTTAACATAGCTGAGCTATTTCGCGAGGTGATTCAGACCAAATATTCTCGTTCGTTTCGTGTCTTGGTTTTTGCCATCATTGATGACCACAATACTATGCAACCTCATAATCCAAAAGGTAATGTTAAACCGTTTTCTGATGTATTCGGTGTATCTACGTTTTCAATGAATAATCTTCGAGATCGGGCATCTGACGAGTAGCGAGCGTCCAAGCAATAAACTTTTGTCTGACTGTTTATTTTATTCTTGTGAAAATAAATGTTGAATAAAAATATATTCTTACCAATTTAGATGACAAGTAGTGACTAATTTTCCTTATCGAGATCTAGATTACACAGTGCTGCTCGATTTCATCAGCATTCGTTAATTAATGTCTTAGATCCAGTGAAGAATTTATCATTGCTCGGCAAGTGTTCGAGGCCGGTTCTTGTACTAATCCTATTATCTTTGCATAATTTCCATCATAAAGTCAAAGCTCTTGCAAGTAATAGATAGAATTTTGGATTCTCACAATTCGTCACATACTTGTGTTGCTCGAATTTCTAAATGTTAGCTTGTCGTGATAAGCAAACAATCACACAAATATTGCAGACGCATCTACACCCACGTACACCCATATTTGCATTCAACTCCGTGAAAGCGTACAAAATAGTTTTATGTCAATTAACCTAACATCATCATTGTGACGAAAATATCAAAAGCATAATGAATCATTATCTATCCTTGGGTTGATAAAGTTATTAACTTAGCTTTCATGCAAAAAGTTCTAATCGATATTCACAGACAAAGAGTTGTAATAATATGTTTCACATGCTATGTATCTGACTATCGTCTAGCATCTAAAATATACTTGAAGAGAGAGTGTCGTACATTTCATCAAAAGCTGTATTTGTATAGATTTTTATTTATTCTATTTAATTAAATCGGTTTCCAAATAGAAGTAATAAAGAGAGTGGATAGAATAGTAGTAAATACGAAATGAATGAGCATTAGGATTAGTTTCAGTGTATTGAGAACTGAATTATCGACAGTGAAATGTGTCATGACTTCGATGTCCGGTGCTGATTCGGTATTGCTTCCTTCCTGGTTCATGTTATCTACAAGATCATTGCGTGTCATTGATGCTACTGCTGCTCGGTATTGATATTCTATGACTTCGAGAAGAATGATGACAAGAGCAATCCAGCCAGTATAAATTGAAAGAATAATGACTCGAATGGTACGATCACTTGACATAGCCATGATGATAAGAAATAACGTGAGAATAGTCAGAAAATAGGTCGTGAGACCCAAAAGCGTATGGCTCCATTTGAAAATAAAACGAAATCTACTGTTGGAATGGCAGCGGTATAGTGTCAGCCACACTTGAATAATAACGGAACAGACGATTGCGCCACCTGATATCGAATGAGCAAATAGAATTCGACTACGAGTAACTGGGTCCACCCATGTACCATGGTTATAGACTAGAACGAAGAAGAACCCGAGTATTATTGTCCATGAACCGAGCGATAGCAGAAGTCGGTGTTTTTGAAACCAAATAGATTTCCCGAGACATTGTCGTTTGCGGCCACAACGTAATAAACGACCATAACGAGCAAATAAAATACCTGTCGAAATAAATACCATCGAACCAAACACCATCATGGAGCCATGAATATTCAATAGCTTTCTATCCATTGAGAGACTCTGCTTTCTTTTTAAGTATTTCACCTCGCTTCGTCTATTTACAAGTGTGCTTTATACTGTCAACAATGCATGAATGAACATATAAGATATACTTATTACTGACGATTCTTGTTTAGAAGAGAAAAACAAAAAAGAAGAGCTCATCAAATTTAACAAAGACGTATTCTACGCATGCATCCAAGTGAGAATTTTACAGAATCATTCAAACAGACAGATGCTAATGATGCTAAAGACCCTCACTGAATGAAATGGCATTATGTGTTATCCTTTTTATCATAACAATGGCGTCATTACTAAGCATAGAAATAATGATTCGCTTTGAATATTTATGTTTAACGAAGTGAACACATTTTTTGCGACGAAAGAAGAAGAATTATGCCATTCTACCTTGTCTTGTAATTTAAAACACACCTGCCGGTCATGTAAGTTTACCCTGGGAAGCTTAGCACACACAGAACACCTTGTATCCCTCACTGAGAAGATAGT
The DNA here is from genome assembly GCA_905329745.1 of Rotaria sp. Silwood2. Taxonomy (NCBI): domain Eukaryota; kingdom Metazoa; phylum Rotifera; class Eurotatoria; order Philodinida; family Philodinidae; genus Rotaria; species Rotaria sp. Silwood2. The sequence continues at coordinate 38,430 of CAJNSZ010000660.1, forward strand.
GTAAGGCTAGGAATAAAGTTGGAGCAAAAAGATGATTGAAAACAAAACTGAAATTTAAATTTTTATATCTTGACAGAGAACTTTAAGAGTAGACACACATTTGCATCTTTTATTGTATCGGATGACGCGTATGTTGACGTACTTATCAAATATACATCTGCTTTCTTCAGGATTTCATTCATTATTATAATATCCTACGTTTTGCAAGCGTTCCGTCTTGTTAGCTTCGCGCTGTTATAAAATCAAAAATAATGTGGGCAATTTCTCTATGGATAAATCAAAACAGATCATTTGAAATCGAATACTTCATAATATAATCCAATCTTTCTGTGTGCGATGAGTGAGAGACAGACTTTATTTTCAAAATGAAAAGAATGTGTTGTTGTTGAGCGAGAGAAACTTGTGCGCATAAACTTAGGAATAAAGTAGTTTGAAGGCTTGTTTTTAACAACCCTATTACTCATTACATCAACCTCGCGACTGCAGTCAATGTATAAAGTTTTCGAAGTAGTTTTAGTGCTATAAATATGTGGTCAAATCGCAGGTTACTAGAAAGGTACTAAAGGGAAGCAATGCGCTATTGTTTCATAATGCTATAGGAATCGATCAATAATGTTCCTGTGCATGGCTGAAATCCAATTCAGACGGATGTGATTTTTATTAAATGATGAAACATTACTAAAGTTTTTGATGAATGATAAAAAAGCAAAAATTCATATTGAATTATTATCATCCTTCATCATCGCCAAATCAAAGTCTAGGGAAGACAAGAACCTGTGAAAAGAAATTGCTATAAATTGTAAAGCATGATAATACAGATTATGTCTGCGAGAATCACCTCAAATAGAAGCTGGTATTTACAATTTCGTTTCATCCGTAGCAGTCGCTAAAGTATAAAAGAAAACATCGGATACATCAATCTCACGATCATAAACTGATGTGAGGCACTGCTCTCTCCGTTGTCTTCCATAATGGAATGACGAAACCGTTACGTGTTAATGTTTTTGCTGTTGTTGATCTTAAACGAACTAATATATGTTCAGTGAACACATAATTAGTCTGTCTAACGGGTAAAACATAATGAAAGGCTGCTTTGAGGAGGTCATCTCTTCATTATCTAATACGTTTGCTTAGAAAAACAAAATATACCACACGATGCATCGAAAAATGCTCTTCAAGTTACAAAAAGAAACTTATTCCATATATGCACCTTTTGTTTTAATAATAAGTAAAATTTTATTCGACCAGTTTCAACGTTGCCAATAAGATTATGCTGTAGTGTGTTGGTGATTAAAAAATCAAGGCTTTCAACATGGTTCTATCGCGTATGAGTAGCAATGAAGTCCGATACATAATAATCCAAAACATTAAAATCAGAGTTATTTTGTGAGCCATCTATGCTTGTCTATGAAATACACGAAAGACTTTGTGCACCATATCAACGTTTCCTGATGTGTACGAGGCATTGTATTGTCGTAGTGATAGATGAAATAGTCGACTAGCAGCTGTTTATCTTTACATTGAGCATATGAAAGAACAACTTCAATATACTTCTCATATGATAATGTTGCACCATATTCGAATATATTTATCAGCGTGGGACGACTTTTAGAAGCGCATAATAACATCATAATTGTTCTTAGTCCTTAGATTTTTAATGCATATCTCCTTGACGATCTGCTTCCTGTTGACCAGCAGCATAGATACGTTCCAAATAATTAGTATTTTTCATCAGGGAATTGAATTTGTTTTTCAATTGATAAGATAAAAAGACGATTTGACCGTTTGCCAAAATATGATCTTCTTCACAACATCGAAAATTGATCTAACAGAATTTTATCATTGTTTTTTATAAAACAAAAGATGCGTATATAAAGTAAGCTTTTCATTGTAAACTGCGGAGATTGTTTTGGGCGCATCTTGACGCATATTTTGCTTTTTAATAAAACGTATTGGGTTAGGAAAATATGACATAAAAAGTGGCCATTCATTATGGTCCGCGCGTTGTTTCGGTATTGATTTTCGCTTTTTGACAGAATGTAAGTATGACACATAATCAAGATTGCAGATGTTCTTTCCTCACCAGAATATATTGAGTTTGTAGTGTCATGAAGTCATTTAGAATGGTCGGAGTAATCATATTCAAATGAGTAGTAGCCACGTTTGCTGAAATCGAGATCAAAACATGGAAATAAATGATAATTCTTAGCCCAGCATCCGTCAATGTTTGTTGTTGCCTTACTAGAGTATCCAAGCAGTGTTTTCCTTGTCGATAAAAGCGTATTAGAGACACACATGTTAATAGAATTGGATGCTAGTGCTGATTTAATAATGAACGATTGTTGCCAACAAGACAATTTGTTGAGCAATGTGGAAGATTCGATGATCGTTCTATCGTTTCGCTTCATTTTTATGAAACATAGCATGTTTATCCACCAATTTTTCTTTGTCATGGATAATCACTTGTCCTTCTCTTAGCTTTATTGCAGTAGACCCAAGCCTTTTTTTTTGGGATCCTTTAATCATTGATAATTCACATGCATGTTCACTATAAACTTGTCTATTCTGACAATAAGTGATGTGAAGATTCTGTAAAGCTTCGTACTTCGATTGTTTACTCATATTCAAGAATTTCGACATTGATTGCTGGAATATTCACGAGTCTGTTCCATATGAAACATATTTTTCTTGTTCGAGATTGCTAAATGATGGAAAAGAAAGTTTTGCTGGATTATTTTATTCCGTACCGTGAACAATGACGCTGTCAACGCGCAAAATGCGCGACCTTATGTTTTGTGTTGTAAGAGTTCAAACGAATATAATTCTTAAAGAGAAACGTTTGATTGCAGAATCTGTTGCTAGAAAATTAAAATTGTTTTTTTTTTCAATAGTCAACATGACCGAAGTATTTGTTGTTATGATACTTAGGTTCATCGATATAGGTGGCTCAAGTAGAAATTTAAATTTTCTTTTTTTAATTGCTAGATTCCAGCAGCGATTTATTAACCAAAATAATCATGTCAATCTTTTTGCACTCAGAACTCTGCTCTTCTATCCGTGCGAGAATCATGAAAAAAACGAGTGCATTTAAACGCATGCACACTACTTTTGACCTTTACATTGGTAAAGTTACACGTGCCAATCACTTTTATCAAGAAGCAATCATACTGAAGCATTTTATAGCTGTGGCAACTATGAATAGAGTCTATTGCTTGACGACACGTTACATTTTAAACAATGCCAACCGGTATTAGAATACTATTTGCATAAATAAGATACAATAATTTAAAATGTTTTATATATTGTTATGGATACAATTTTGTCAATATGTATGTACTAAAGTCAAAACACTAGGTTTTAAATATGATTTTGCGATTCAGAAATTTGGTTTTGATGTTGCTTTCGTAGTGTTGGCATTAATTTTGGTACAATTTTGTTTTTTGATGGTTTTCATGTTGGCTTTTAGGCATTAAAAGAAAACTGATTCTAAAATGATGGATTTATAATACTTTCTTATAAACGTGCTTAAATATATTCCTTTGAAGTAAGCTTTGGATATAATACTATATATCGATCAAAAGAGGATATTTTCAGGAAACAATAAGCTTACAATGATCAAGCTATCGTTTCGAAATCTATTGATAGTTTAATCAGGACAGTGCGATCAGGAAAAAGTGATTGTAAAAAGTATACCTGAGAATTCCTCGTTTTCCTTCATGTAGACTTTTCAGAAAATTTGTTTATTTTCAAAATGATTTCTCTCGATTTAGATACGTGTCTTTTTATAAATGAACATCTATAGCGCATGAATAACTATTTTTTTAATATAAATCATATTTTTTTGTTGAAGCAGATTTTGATTAAGCTTATTATTAGCTATTGAAAATCAACGAACTGTCAGTGGCATAAAATATAGTGTAACCTTTATTAGACTGCATAATATATTGGAGTTTTTTCTAATGAATTATTTATTAGCAGTTGCTCGGTGAACAAAGGATGAGAATGTGCATGTACTGTTATTATTTATCTGTAATCAGACATGCACATGGATCAAGATCAACAGGGATAGTGGTCAGAACCGAAGTGAAAGAATAGATATGCTCTTCTTCTATTTTCATCAAGAATGCATTTAGAGTAAGCCAGTAATACAGGGAAAATGTCCAGAGCAGGATGCATAAGGTTTCTTCAAATTATTCAGAAATACTAAGAAGCATGGCTAAACATTACTTCAAAGCGCCGTATTCCATTCCTAACAATCATAACAATGAAACTGGCATAATTGGACATGAAATTGCAGGAATTGTAAATGTTCCATGGAAATCAATCATCTTTTGGATGGCATGGCCAGGAAAAGGAGCCAACTTGTTTGTTTACCCAAATATTGACCATAATCCAATCATTGTATCAATACCAGATAAAGATTCAAAGGGTGAAACGCATACGATCGCACTGTGAACTTATTTCAAAACTAATAATAGTGGATGGATGGATGTTCGATATGATAATGGTCCAGTGAAAACAATTTGTAGTGGAATGATGCTGCCAACTGGAAAATATTCAGTAGCTCTCAATGTTGATACCAATGCGGAATAAAATGAAGGATACAGACCTGAAGTCGGGACTCGTGACCGAAGTCATTACCAACACAGCTTCTCAAAATTTCATCCAATGTTTATAGCTTTTATAATTCCTAAACATTCCAGGATGATGATGCTCTGAATCAATAAGATGCACAAAGAAGTAATTTCCAATTTCTTATGCAACAATAAAAAAAGTGGATATTTTGCACGGCTGAAAGCAAGTGTGCTTGTTCAAATATTTAAAATAATCTCTATAATTTGTTGAGTTCACGATAATGCCAACTGGAACAGTAATGCTGAAGAATGCATGTGATGATATCAATATGTCTGGTATACGTCATAGTCTTTCTTCCTGTTACTCATATATTTCCCTCTTCCTTTCTTCCTTTCTTCCTATTGTTCATTTATTAGCCTTTCTCTTTCTTCTCTCTGTCCTTCGCTCTCTTCGTTGGGTATATAAGCGTGTGTTCTGTATGTAAACGATGCGATTTATGATATAAAGAAGCTAAATAAAGCGTAGTTTCATCAGCGCAAGTATCTCTTGTATCTAAAATCGTCACAATGCACTTTGATAGCGCAGAAGATGAAGGTAGAGTACTGAGTATAAGATTAATACTATCTTGGCAGTTTTTCAGATTTTGTAATCTAAAAACTGACATTTGATGAATAACTCTAGTGTTATTGTCAAAAGATCGTTGTTTGACGCGACCATTCCAAACTATTTAGATTGAAATCTGGACCAATGTGTCTGTCTATAGATGACATGTGGCAAATGAACGTGAAAACGATGAGAAAAATCACATCTGCATCTCCACATTCAAACCCTACCTCTGAAAGAACAATGAACTCGGTTATAGCTAGAAAAACATTATTGAGATAGATACGATATTTGATGAACCTCTCTACGTACTTGTCTTTCAGCATAATGCTTGCTGGATTAAAATTCTAATCATTGAAGCTCTACTCTATTCGCAAACGAGAACTGAACCATATGCGAGTTTATCGCCCGTGAGTGCAAGATAGAAAAACATCAAAATATCTTCCGCAATCATTGATGTTACTTAGAGACCTTAGCTCATTCTGCTTTTCATGATAAAAAACTTTCTCCATTGCCCCTATCATGTATCCAGGGCCTTAGAGAGCTTTGTCCACTATGTCTTTCACCAGATGTCAATCTAGAAAGCTCTATGTATGCTCTAAGTCATAGCCCTATGACGCTTGCCAATTTTCTACATGTCTATCACACATTTCTGTGCTGAGCAGCTTTCTCCATACATCTTACTAGAACTAATGAAGTTAAAGATCTTTGTGTCCTTTGGTAGTCACAGTGTGTGACGCTGGATACCTATGTCTATTTTTTCAATTGTGTGCGATGACACTATATGGCTTCTTTAAACAATGTCCAGAAACTAGTTCAGACATAGGACTTGAAAAAAGGAGACAGGGATAGACCAATGAAAAATCAAAGCTTTTCTAGTTTCCAATTCAATCTGACAGAGATATTAGTGAGTCTTGTTGCACGACGAATAAATTGTTCGATCGCTTGCCAATGGTCCAATATTTATTTGCTTGGTGTGAAAGTTGCCATAATATTCGTTATAAGCCGGTACTTCTTGACTTCCTGCTACAGTTGAGCCGATGTATTCCGACAAGTGATTGACAGTGAAGATATCGAGCACAGCACATGACTGTTCGTTAGTTATATTTAATGAACACTTATGAGCGAGTAATTTACACCAAATAAGATCAAGTCCCCATCCTAGTCCCACAAAAGCGCTCAAATAATGCCACAGGCATTCCCATGTTGCTGAACTTCCGATGAAAATGGGACCGATCTCGACAAAATCTGTCCATCGGCCGATCTTGTCAACGAAAGCTTCGTTGACGCGTGCAATTGCGTGAGAAGCTATGCCTTTTAATCGACCTGGAGCTGATAAACTAATGTTCAGCTGCTTAATAACGCACTCATAATGCAGCGGATCAAATAATAGTTCTACATCGTCATCGAGAATCCAAATATAGTTGTATGCTTTCAGAATCGGTGGCGTTAGGAAACGTTTCAAATACCAGAACCGTTTCTGGGCATTGACATGTATCCAAATTAGTCGTTCGTGATTGGGAAAGGATAGCCAACTCGAATTATCGTGTACCATGATGACATGAGTAAAATGGTTTTCAGGAAATACTTTTAATATGTTTTTTGCTAGCCATTTATCGCGTGAACTCTCTCGCCAGAATGACACTAATAAACTTTTCTTTGTTATATAACAGAGAGATCGATTTATCAAATTGCAATCAGTATCTCCTTCAAACGATATACCCATGTTTAAGTATCGATGAAAATGTAATGTTTCATTAATGGCTAGAACATCTACTGTCTTAGACAGGAATTTTGAGTAGGGATTTTCGTTGACATCAGACATGAAATAACCCACAATGATGAATAAAATAGCCAAAATAATACACAATATTAGCAAAGTTTTCTTACTCAGCACTAACATAGATTGTATCATTATTTGAGCAGTGGGGATGTGCGTTCTAATGTTTGCCAACATGAGATCTTTACCACAGACAAATAGATTCAAACGAATGAACGTAACAAAGCAATTTTGTGCTACTGCAAGGATAAGTTCGATTCACGTCTATTTGCTGGTTTCGTAATATTGGGTGGCCGAAAAATACGCAGTCGCCAAATTAATATGGCATTAATCAATGGAGTGCGTTTTTCTTAAACTCTAAGAATAGAATTGTTAATCTACAAAGTTTGTAAAAACAAAAGTTTATGTTGTTGCTACTATAAATAAAGAGTAACTACTTTCTCTGTAATTAGGAAGTATCATCAGAGCTGTTGTCTAATTTTGATTCCGTTGTATTATTTCACTTTCTTCGGCAACTATCTAAATAACTCGGCAAAGAAGTTATCTGTCGAAAATTCTATCGAAAGCTTAAGAAACAAGTGATTATCATTGAGAATGTAGTTTTTTCAATATACGCAGAGAATAGAGAAGAGAGTTGTTCAATAAATTATAAAAAAAGGCCAGTTCAAACAAAAGAAGTCTTTTCAACGATCTATTCACAGCAGGATTTCGAATGATTGAAAAAGTTCTCAAGAAGATTACGAGATGATCTGTTGAGAAGTTGCGAAGGCCATTTAAAGAGTTCTCAAAAATGTTCTCGAACCAGTTATCTGATTGCTATTTGAAAGAGTGGTCTCGTGAATTATCGAGCGAGTTCCCGAATAGGTTCTCGAAAAAGACGTAGAATATGTTACGAAAGGATATTTATGAGTCATTGGCTTTGTGTTTCTGGTGAAAGTTATTAATGAGGTCATCGAAACAGAGCCAAGGTGTCCTTACAAGAGAGTTGTAGAGGCAGTTATTAGAATATGAGAGTAGCCCGTTGTCTGAGAATAGTGCGGGTGTCAATGTAAGTGTTCGTTGACTTTTCACTTACACCTAAACTAACACTCAGCTCTTTTGGATTTTGAAGGATTTATTAGTTTCTCAAACGGATATTTTATCTCTAGATTCTTCTTTTGAAATACTCACAAGTTTCCTCTTACGATAGAGTTCTTTAGTCGCCATCATCGGCAGTGACAGAAATTTGGACATGAAAAGGGAAAAGTAGCGCTTTACAACTTTTGATGACCTTTTTTGAGTTTTACTCTTGAATTTCAGAAGACTTTCTTCGAATTTGCACGTTCATCATGACTTTTTGAATTTGAAATCGTAAATCTCAGGTTTTACCAGCATATTCCCTTGACTGAAGAAAAGAAGGTCTAGAAACTTGAATTAAAACCAAAAATATAAGTAAATTCTGTGTTTGAATCCATGATAGATATTTTCCTCCAATTTTATAGGATTCTTCGTCTTTTGTGGGTTTGCTAGTTATTGTTTTTCTAGACCGAAAGGATTGTGTCTGCAAACGATATTTACAGTAGAGAACAAAAGCCTTCCTCTACTGCAGCTCGCACTAACTTATGGAACACTCGAAAATTGCTCTCTAAAATTTTAACATTTCATTCGAATCAAATTTTAAATATAGGGTGGGTGTTTTCATTGATTAAGCTTTTGCATTATATCAATACCAAGAGTTTTGTGTCTGTTTAGTATAGAACGACACCTTGACCATGAAATATGTCTATCAGATAAATAGAGTTTTGTTCGAATAGAATACATAGGGCATTACAAAAGTTTTTTCATACATCTCTTCTAGAAATGGTAATTTGAGGACATCTATTCCGCTATAATACTTAAACATATTTAGGACTATGTGCAAAATTTCAGCCGTCCACGCATCACCCATCGTTGTACGTTTTCTTTTTTTTTCATGTCACCCTCGCATCACTTTCGATATGAGTTTTCAACTCTCACGTGAACAATTTCGCACTATGATTTTATATGATTGGAAAATTGACTTAACATACAAGGATAGCCATGCCCGTTTGGTGCAAGCATGGGGGGAGCAAGCACCTTCTGATCATACAGTCTTCAATTGGGTTCGTGAATTTCAACGCGATAATTTTAGTGTTCAAGATGCTCCACGTTTAGGTCGTCCTTAAACATCTGTTAATGAACAAGCAATTGATGCTGTACGAAAAATAATTGAAGATGATCCTCATTCGATGTATCAGCAAATAGAAAACATATTGGGTATCAGTTCCACAGCAATTAATTCGATTATTCATGATTATTTAAATCTAAGAAAAGTTTGTGCTCGGTGGGTACCGCATAAACTAACCGACGACCAAAAACAGCTGCGAATTCAATTTTGCCACCATTCGCTAAAGAGATTTGAAGAAGGTCAGTCTCGTTGTGTATTTGACATTATAACTGGTGATGAATCTTGGTTCTACCATTATGATCCCGAATTAAAAGAACAATCAAAAGTTTGGATGCCAACAACTGATCCGCGTCCAACCAAAATTCATCGAACCGAAAGTGCCGAAAAAAGAATGGTGGCTATTTTTTTCATGAAATCCGGTTTAATTAAGTCTGTTCCATTAGAGACAGGTGCAACAGTGAACGCGAGCTGGTATGTCAATGCATGCTAACCACAAGTCTTCAAAGCTGTATCTGGACGAAGAGAAACACGAGGTCTTCGAGGCCTCATCTTTCATGACGATAATGCAAGGCCGCATCAAGCTTGGATTACGAACGAATTTTTGCTGTAAAATCATGTAGAACAGTATTCAAATCCACCATATTCTCCGGATTTAAGTCCTTGCGACTTCTTCTTATTCCCGAAGCTCAAGAATCAGTTACGTGGTATTCAGTTTAACGACGACAACGAAATGTTAACTGCTTTACAACAAGCCATTGACAGTCTCACGAAAGAAGACTTTAAAAACTGTTTCGAAAACTGGTTTATTCGAATGCATAAATGCATTGATACTGAAGGGCAGTACTTTGAGAAAATAAAGTAAAATCCTCCTCTGAATATTTATCCTAAAGGCTAGTGAAAAAAATTTTGTAGTGCCCCACGTATAAGCTTTTAGGAGAGCCGTTCTTGAGTATTCCAGAATTTCTTGTTAGGGATGTAGAACTTCCTAGAAATTGTAAGACTTTTCATAAGGCCAGCATAAACAGGCAACATTATTTGCTGCGTGGTTAAAATCAGTGTTGTTGTTAATCATTAGCTTTAATTTACGGTCTGACCAGTATGCCAGCAGTACAAGATTATTTTTGGAAAACGAGATCTAAAATGAGTGTTGAAGCAAACAAGTAGACATTTGTACTCCATCCCTCCCATCCTCTTTCATCCACAGACTAAGACAGATGCTTAAGCAACGTCTCTTATCTCCGTCACAGATCCTGAGAAATATTGTTGATACACGATCAAAAACCATATATCGATAACATCTCGTAATAATATATGAACTACTTTCTTATTGCATTTCTAAAAGATTTACTGAAGGGATGGTGAAGAAATATGTTACAAAATAGATAAAACAAAGCAATGTTCCTATGATTAGCAAAGGCAGCTACATCTTGGTTTACATTTAAATCCATGAGGAATTGGGCTAACTACATCCTTATTTTAATATTCAATGGATCCAAAGCTCAGCCATGTAGCTAGTGCAAAAACAACCCATTGAGATTTGACGATCATGAAATATTGGCTCAAAAAGTGAAAGCAACGAAAAGATTTGAGTAATTCCATTCTTCGAGGTCGATCACGTGCAACAACCCCTAAGCATGATAAAAAAAAATAATTTGCGTCGCTGAACAACAGATGTTCATCACAAGCCAACGTATCAGAAACCAGTTGAAAAGGAAACGTGTAATAATCAACGAGGCGATGATACTAGAATGCTTGGGCGAAGCAGAAACAAAATACGATTGACTTTTGTCAAAGCCATTGTTTACTAAAGCCCATCGAGAGAGAATCGTTTAAAATGGGCTCAAAATCACAAAGCTGCGAGATGGTAACTAAGTGATCTTTCATGACTATACAATCATTCATCTGCCTTCTGAAAAAGAATTGGATGCTAGCTTACCGAGAAAAAGGAAAACCGTGCGAACCGGCAAGCACTCGATCAAGTTGAAGGTTTGCGGTTGCTTTTCAAGTCAAATTTTCGGTCGCATCTTCTGCTTTAAGCAGAATTTAAATGCACAATAAATGTACGCTATTTATAAGCGTGGTCTTCTCCCAACAACTCTGAAATACTAAGAAATAACTCGATGTTGTGGAAACTGCTAGAAGGTGGCAACCCCAAGCACACGTCAAAATTAGCTGTCCAATGAAAAATGAATAGTGCAATGAACAAAATTGTTTAGCCATATATAGTTGCACATCTTGCGCTCCTAGTAGGTTATTTGACAATTCTTCAAGATGAAGCTAAGAAGGAAAAAGCTCACAACTTATCAATTTTTAGTATCGGCAATAAAGTACGAATTGAAGTCATTACCGTCGAAGTTAGCCATTAAACTTGAACATAATATTAACAATTGAATTTAAGAAGTCGTTGGAAGTGATGGTGACTTTATTTTACATTCATATCAGAGTGCACTATGAGCTATGACATGATAAAATATTCTCATTTTATCACTTGGTTTGGTAGAGTTCGATTAGGAAAGGAATTTCTCAAGCAGATAAAATAAGTGGAAAAAGGCGCAAAAACGCTATAGAAAGTTTGACTATCTTGAGGTGTTGATGGCAGTTCTCGATTGTCGTCCAAAAACATTCAAAAAAAAGCACAACGTGAAAACGATCACTACTTACGCGGGGTAAAATTTTTGACAGTTTATGCGTTACAAATTCTTAGTTATTTTGAGATTTATTCACTGTAAGCACTTCGGATTCACAATCGAGAACTGCGAATGACATGCTAAAAAATTCAAATTTTCCATGCGTTTAAATATGTTTTTTTTTGTGGATATATCTGATTCACCAACTCGAACTTCAACTAACATCCTAAAATGCCCAGATTTTCCATGTGCTTATATGCTCCTTTTATTTTTCTCTACTTTCACGCATTATCTTACGTTTTTCGCATGATTATGTTCTACGTGGGAGCAATTAATATAATATTAATAATTTATATGCACATCGATGAATCTGTCTCGTTATTTTGTTACGTAAATGTCAAGTCTATCTAACAACCTTCCCATTTAACTAATTATCTATCTATCTACCTAACTACCTACACAACTGGCCATCTTTTTATCTTACAGTCTGTCTACCTCTGTACCTAAGTGTCCACCTATCTGCTGATTTTATGTAGCTAATTATGTACTACAGAAGCTTACTATTTATCTAACGAGGGAACCGCCCGAAGTGATTCAAAGCTTTTAAGCTGATATTTTACCGATAAGTAGAGTCCAATGAGACTAGAAAAAGTCCAAAAGGACAAGGGCCCATGGGCCTTCCTTCTCGAGTTATGGTCATTTTACTGGGTTTATCAACTATGATACGATATTCACCGAAAATCAAATTAAGGAGTTTTGACCTGAAATTTTGCCCACATGTAGGTCTTGTGGTCCGTATATTAGCCTGAAAGTTTAAGTCAAAACGAATGCACTGTTCTCGAAATATTAAGTTTTCAAGAAAAGTCGATTCTTTTGGTATGTATGCAATATGGCACTGTTTTCTTGAGATTGCAATATCTCGAGAATGGTGCCTTCATTTTGGCTTAAATTTTCAGGCTAATATACGAGCCACAAGACCTACATGTGGACAAAATTTCAGGTCGAAACTCCTTAATTTGATTTTTCGGTGAATATCGTATCATAGGTGATAAACCCAGTAAAATGACCATAACTCGAGAAGGAAGGCCCATGGGCCCTTGTCATTTTGGGATTTTTCTAGTCTCATTGGACTCTACTTACCAGTAAAATATCAGCTTAAAAGCTTTGAATCACTTCGGGCGGTTCCCTCGTAAGTTGCAAACATAATTGACTGCGTCACTATCACTTTTTTACTTTAATGCCTGTCTATCAACCTAACTACCCACTTAATCCCTAGCCAAAAATCTTTCTCTTTCCCTCTTTTTTTAATCTATATTGCATCTCTTTGGTTTCTAATGCATAGTCATTACAGAATACCCGATGTACTTCATTTTTGTGTAGTGAAGACTGATTAGACTTTACTTCAAGGGAGAATATACGTCTTGAAAATTTGAGTGAGCTTCTTGGTATATTTCATGATTAGACTATATCTATTTTAGAGCTGCTTATTGTTCAACTGTATTGGACTTATTTGGATCTGTATCATCTTCTGTACATTGTCCATTGGTTGTTGTGTCTGTAGGCAAGAGGGTTTAATAGGTGAAAAAAACAATAAATCAATTAGCAAGTCCCTAAAAGAAATAATAAAATCAAGAAGATTTTAAAGTTATTCATTTATGCTCGTGATCAATGGTGTTGAAAGACGTACATTCTTCATTGAAGCAAGTTGTGATGAGTGATACACTATACTGAAATCAAGTGCTTAAATCGGTCTTGTAATGAATCCTCAGTTGATACTAGACGGATGCAACAGAGAAAAATGTTGTTATCGTAATCCACTGCAGGAGTAAAGTGTAAAACACGATATAGATACCTAAGATTTGGTATTGGAAAATGAATTCATCAGATAACTGTTATTAGTGTTATATCTTTATGGTGTGGATTATGTCTTTTAAGTATTATATTTTTGGTCTTTGATGAAAACAGAGCTATGCAATGAACTTAAGCAAATTCTATATACATGTATAATTGCCAGTTGATTCGAATTTCTTGGTTATATCGAAAACGGTATATGGAAAATTGAAATTTCTCCCCCCAATACTTCAACACTAATTTGAGATGGTGTTTCACAAAAGAGGAAAGAGAAAAGAGTTTTACTTAGAGGTGAAACTGACTATCCATCTATATTACTACCTGACTATCTAGTTTATCACAATTTTAAAAACTGAAATGAAAAAATATGCCTCGTTCCATTCTTAATATGAGTATTTGACTTTGCCAATTGTGCATCTTATACATGTATCGTTGTCGGACGTTTCTTCTCATTTGTTCTATCTTTAAATATCACGAACATTAGCGAAAGAGAAAATTCAGTCACGTATGAGAATAGTTATCTGCATGAAAAAATTCTATGTGCATGGTAATAGAGAAAGAAAATAATCAGAAGAGGAATAATGTATAGAGAATTCAAACAGAAGATTACACACTAAAATAAAATATGGTGCATATATCATACTTCGCGATATAATGCACAACACACCAAAGTACGACACGAAGTCCTCTGTGCAATGTATTATCCAAGAAGACTTCAACATGCATATGATGAGTACGGCGCGTGCTCAAGAATTTGAAGTATACATTTTTTTGTTCGTTTTATTCCGATTTTGAGCCTCTTAACAGTCATCGGATTTCGATCACTCGAAAACTCTACCCTATCGAACATTCCTTTTCGAGTCGTCAAACACTTTTAGATCTCTCGATACTCATCGAAATATTGAATGCTCTAGAAGGGAAGCATAAAGCAAATAATTTAGTGCTTCAGTAGCAGTAACTCTAACGAAATAGCAGTTTCAAGTGGTGAAGTTAAATTTGATTTCGCGAAACGTCTTCAAAAAGTGATTTACAAATGTCTCTTGTATTCGACTACTTTACTAGAGTGATTTATGTTCGACATATTATTTCCTTTACTTTCATAATTTTCTGAAAAATATTTAACATTAACTGATGAAAAGGAATTAGTAAGACCGGAGTTCAAAAGCATTTTTGACGAAAAACACAGTCATAACAAGTGTTGCGTTTTGAATGTTTAAAAACGTTTTTATAATATTGGTTTTATACTTTATCATACAAATCAGTTATTTATCAAATAAGCTCTTTACATGGTATCTCAGACTAAAGCGAAGCCTTCTTTGTAGTTAGAGCCACGCATAAGGTGTTTTTATTCGATTAAAAATTTCTTTTTAATTTTCAAACGGTATTAGCAAATGTTAGAATAACAATCTTGAAAGTACTACCCTTCTACGATTGGAAAAGATAACTTTCATAGGACAACAATATTTCATATTTAGTTTAGGTGTTCGCTGAATGTTAATGGTGAATACCCATCTTCGAGTCTCCTCCTTGGCGTCTATTCAATAGTTTTCGACTACTCCAGAATGCTGTATCAATAGGAAAAAATCCTTTTTTTTATTTTGATCAAATTTTCATCCCATCGATAATTAAAGCCTTTCGGCTGATAGAAAACGCCGCGTCTTACTGGTCTATCACCGAGCCCTTAACCTGTCGAAAAGTGAGAATCCGAAAGATCCGTTTGAAGTTTCGATGCCCATGACAATCGTAAATCGACGTGTCGAAATGTCTATCAGATGGCTGAATAAGAAAGTCCAGCAACGATGCGACATAGTTTGAAAACTTGTTTGGATTCAGTCCTCAGCGCATTCATCGTTTTTTTCCTTGAGAATAGAACAATTAATATTTTTCCTGTTTGGTTCTAATCAATCATACCTATTCTTAAAGCTTAAGGTAGTCAAATTTTGATGCCCATGTATCTCGAACTCGTTAAATTTCGATCGACCGCTTCAATAGAGTCATTTTCCTCTCATCAATCGAACTCTCGGCATCTCAGCGGCCTATACCTAATGGAGAAATAATCTAGAAGAAAGGATATACGAAAGTATATAGACTCATTATATTCAGTTTAGTCGGTTGTATGTAGCTGTATGTGTAAAACAAAACGGTGAATGAATAGTTAGTAGACGGACTATAACATACTCATAGAAGGATACTATCGATTCCGACACGTTTTCATGGTATAGTGCACGACAATATAACTAATGACACATACATGCGACGCATTTTATTCTAGTATGTAGAGAACATAATGTGAGAGAGGAAGATCATGTGAATCAGTATTGACCATCGCCGACAGTTTAAGTGTGTGAGGTTTTACCTCACAATTTGCCTTACTTATATAAATCTACGATGCAAAAAAATGGTCTACAAGAGAAAAAATTAATAGGTAAGGGGAAAAAGTTTGTAGAAATTTTTCTATCGATGTATCCCTGAACTAATTAAGTGAGATTCCGCCAGTCCATCGGAAATCGTTAGGAAATGGCCAAAAAAAAAGTTACCTTTTTTATCTCATTTGATTCCTTGAAACAAAGTAAGGCTATAAACATTTTTCTTAGACTTCCAGGACCTTTTTTGATGGAGTTATAGGCTTACGAACAAGAGGAGGGTGAAAAAGTCTAAAAGAAGCATGCTTTTCGATATTTTCCAGCATTTTGCCTATAACTCCGTCATTTTTCATCGGTTTCACTTTTGCCCCACGTCTCATTCGAAAGAGCTCATCAAACTGAACAAAAAAAAAGTCTCTGATGAGACGTTCTCAAAGTGAAATCGTCATAGAGGGAAAATATGCATTTTTCAAAGCATCCAGTTCTCTTTTGAAACCAGTTTTTTTCGTTCCAAATCTTTTTTTGAGGTTATGGAAGTCGAACAGGAAATCTAGTATAGTGTGTCTTGTAGAGAATTTTGCGCTATGCAAAATGCATATAAAAAATTCGAGAGAAAAATACCACATCAGGTCGTAATTTGAAGGACATGGCGAGAAAAGTCATCGCTTTTCTATGTAGAAGTATACAACAAGCCAAAAAGCGGCGATGACATAACCGTTAAAAACTCATTTTCAAGGAAAACCCGTATTATATTCGGCATCAGCATCAAAAACGGAGTCAGATAATATATGTTTCGTTAGAAATCATTTTTTGACAAAATTCACCCCTACTTTTCCTCAGCTTCTTTCTATAAAATTTTTGCCAGATGTCCGCCGCAGATGAAATTTCGCAAAGAAATATTTTTAACGGGACGTATATTATCTGATTCCGGTTTTGATGCTGATGCCGAATATCACGTGGATTTTGCTTGAAAATTAGCTTTTAATGGTTATGTCGTTAACGTTTTTTGGCTTGTCCTGTACTTTTACACAGAAAAGGGATGCTTTTTCTCCCCTTGTCCTGAAAAATACGACCTGACGCGACGTTTCATTCTCGTATTTTTTATGTACATTTTGTAGACCGGACAATTCTCTACAAGATACTTTATACTAGATTTTCCAATTCGACTATCATAGCCTCGAAAAATAGTTTGCAACGAAAAAAACTGGTTCCGAAAAAACTGGGTGCTTTGAAAAATGCATTTTTTTCTCTATGATGATTTCGCTTTTTGGAAGTCTCCTCAGAAACATTTTTGTCCAGTTTGATGAGCTCTTTCGAATGAGATCTGGTGGAAAAATGAAACGGATGGAAAATGACGGAGTTATAGACAAAATGCTGGAAAATATCGAAAAGCATGTTTTTTTTTTAGACTTTTGACCCTCCCCTTGTTCGCAAGCCTATAACTCCATCAAAAAAGGTCCTGGAAGTCTAAAAAAATGTTTATAACCTTACTTTTTTCAAGGAATCAAATCACATAAAAATAGGTAATTATGCTTTTTTAACCATTCTCCAACCCTTTGAATCTATGCTCAATATTCTCACGAAATCCTTCCTAAGTGTGAGTGCCTGAGAAAACCAGTCACTTAAGAACATTGACAATGGAGTGATATTTCAGAATTGACTGATTTTTTTAATATGTTGTAAATGGCAGTGAGTTTTGTGCTTCTTGAAATTTTCAGCCCAATCTGATCAGTTTTCGAAGCGTAATCATCAAAACACGAACGAGTTTATTTTGATGATTTTTAAGGATTGGTTTTGCTCTTTTTATAACAATTATGTGTTTTTTCCAAAAAATTGACTTGCATGTTTGAGCTCTTAGAAATTTCGAGTTCTGGTAATTCTACACATATTTGTCAATGAATTATAGTATCAGACAGGCAGAAACATCCGCACTTTTTCATTGAATTGACTAGAATCATGATGAAATTCTAGAAAAGGCATATTCAAGTGTTTTCTTATATTTTTGATATAAAGGGCAAAATATAGATTGAGCGCGTTTCATGCCCTAACAAGGAGCGGGTCTGAAACTTGTACCACAGATAGATCCCGACACGTGCTGTCTGTAGCATAAATTTCAGAGCTGTCCCTTGTTGCGGCATCAAACGCGCTCAAACGATATTTTGCTCTTTTTTTTATGAAAAATATAGGAAAACACTTGAATATGCCCTTTCTAGGATTTCGTCATGATTCTCGTCAATTCAATGAAAAAGTGCGGATGTTTTTGTCTAGCTGATAATATAATTCATTGACAAATATGTGTAGAATTACCAGAAGTCGAAATTCCTAAGAGTTCAAACATGAATTGTTACAAAAAGTGAGCAAAAACAATCCTTACAAATCATCAAAAAAAAACTCGTTTGTCTTTTGATCAATTACGCTTCGAAAACTGATAAAATTGGGCTGAAAGTTTCAAGAAGCACATGACTCACTGCCCTTTAGGGCATATTAGAAAATCAGTCAATTCTGAAATATCACTCCAGCGTCAATGTCTAATTTTCTCAAACACTCAGTCTCAAGCAATTCCATGCAATATGTAGTCGTTTTAAAGAGCATTTAAAAGTGAACTTATTGTGTGAAAATAAAGGTTATTATTCAAGAAGTAAGAGAGAACCAATATAGAAAGTGTTTAGGATGTTTTCTTTTATGCTGAATAATCAGAACACGAAACAAATTTCTTTCATCTAGTATATATTCATTTTTATTTTTTTAACAGCAAAATCTAACAGGACAACGGTACAATGAAAATAACCATATATTTATGCGGTAATCTTGAATTTATTGAAAATAAAAATGTCGACGAGAAAAATATCGAAAGTAGGAACATGGAAATAAATATGCTACTGATGAAACATTATGTGATTTATGTAGAAAAGTTATGGCTTTGCCATTGATGCCACCCGAGAGTATGGGTGGGTGTCAGTCAATGGAATATGTACACTTTCACGAAACCGACACCAAGACGCACACGCACACCCATAACCCATGTAAAAAAAGTGAACCAAAGCCCACTTTTATGTACTAATAATATTAATAAAGTAAAATAACGTAACTTACGTCATTATTTTTCACTTTTCCTAGTAAATTTTGGTACTTTTTCTACTTGCATAATTATTTAATAGTGCTTTTTGTACCTTCAAAAGTATTTAATAGTACTTTTTTGATGTGTGAAGGTTTTTATATTATTTATTTTAGTACCAGAAGTACTTTTTACTAATAAGTATACTTATAGTCACTTGAAAAGGTTCACTGATAAGTACTATTTCCTGTTCAAGTACAACTGTTGAAAGTCTTAATAGTGACTTTTTCCCATCAAAACTAGTGCATGGGATCCTGTTGAAGTATCTCCTCAATTTCGATATACTTCCTTTTGACATTTTTACTTTCGACCAAATTCAAGATAATCATTTATTCTACACATAATCGACATTGACAATATTGTTTAAAATTGGGTTGATTTTCATCTGTGCACAATGTAACGAAAGTATTACCGTCATCTTTTTCTTTTTCTTTTAATCATGTGATCTTTCACCTCCTGAATGTGTGCTGACTTCTTGATTGGTCGCTCGGTTTGGCCATTGTTCATTCTCTCTCTCTCATTAATTTCGTCACATACACTTCACTATTATTCAGACTTTTTATTTTTACTTTTTTTGTTTTTTTTATTTGCATATAAAAAAAATGTTTAATGATGTTCTCACATCTATATCTCTCTCTTGTTTCTTAAGCTTGAACCTTTATTTTTGCACAATAAGTATACTTTTAAATACTCCTTAAAATGACTATTTATTTGATGGAATTACTTAAATGGTTGCAAAGATATATCAATTACAAAATTTCTGCGAAATTTTTTTCTTATATTATGTTGCTACTTTTTCATATAATGTCTTCCAAAAAGAATACGAAAATGAATAACTGATAATGCAAAGACTTTGTATGCAGAGAACAGGGTATTGGTCATTTAGCTTTTTATTTGCTTCTAAATTACTTTTCAAAAGTAACAAAGCTCCTGGAGACCAAATGATAGATTTATATAGCTCTACTGAAGTAAAGTTGTCTTATTGTGCCGATATAAGAGCTAAATAATTTTGTTATAACTTTCTTAATAGAAAACTGTAGCCATAAACTTACAGATATGGAATTCAACGAGACAACTAGGTCATGTATTAGACAAGTCAACTTAAATTCACAACTTGAAGCAGGTTTTTATTATTTTTTTCTTTTATCGTAATAGTCGACTCTCTTCAAGATGATAGCTGATTCGATACTTGATTAACGTTTAAAATTTTAAAAAATTATGTTTTAAAATAGCAAACTTTTGAATATAGAGTCGATCAAGTTTCTACTGTGAACTTCAGTTTTCTTATTGCAAACTTATGCATGAGTATTAGCCGAAGTCAAAATTAAACTTTCAGTTACCTTGAATATTTGTCGTCCTTTCGACATCGGCAGTTTTCTAGCTTGACTTATTTGATTTTATGTCCCATACAAATTTATGTTATCATCAAGATCTGAATAAAAAAGAGGCAATGATCGAAACCGAATCAATTATCCCACATCAACTATGATAACTTGCATACACTTCTTGTTTAAAAAATCAAGAATTTCATGAGCTGACACAACTACAATTAGCTGAGTGACACATAAATGTGTTCCTCATCATGCTCGAGCTTTGAATTTTTTCGCGCTCACAAAACTCTTTTTATTAGCATTTAAACACTATAGATATATAATTTCGTACGTACGAACAGTTGTTTAGAAACTAAAGTCAATTGAAAACTGTATAAAAGAGCAAATTTTCGAGAGTCAACAATTATCTTTCTTGATATACTCATCACTATCGGCTTCTGATCACATAGATGCTTAAAAATATTTTCGATAAAATATGAATTAAAATGTTTACATCGAAACACTCTAATAATTATCTGACTTTGACCAGTGAAAGGCTTCACTTTCGAACATAAATAATGACAAAAATATTCGTATGAAAAAACGATCAAAACATTTATTTTTCAAGTAATATCAGGGTTATCAATTATCGCTGCAATAATGACAGTAAAAGTACTATCAAAAACTGCGTCAAATTTAGATTTCCATGTGATTGAAACGCGTATGAGATAGAACGAATGTGAACACGTTCATAAAACTAAATTTTTGAGCAGTGACGCACCCATCTATATTCGACTAAAATACTTCGTACCCGTTCACGCTCAAAACTTGGACTCCCTGATGTTTATACAACTAATTTTTTCTACACGCGCTTGAATGCTCAGAGAAAACTACTTTTTTAGTGTTGCACGTTTAGTTTGGCAAAATCGTGGCTGGTGTGGTTATAGCCACGTTAACAACAACTCACCTCTCCAAGCACTGCCACACCTATCGCTGTCCATACACCTAACCATACATTTGTATTCTAAAACTTCAAATAACTGTTCTTTTCACTCTTCGGTCTCTTCGCCGCTTGATAGTTTCGCTCAAAAGGAATTTCAAAAAATCCCCTTTTGCTTAAAAATGCATTCCTTCTTTTAAGAACCTCTCAAAAAAATTCATTTTTTGCGAGAATGATCGACATTAAGATAAATGATGAGCAAGATAGTCGGTGATGTAATTTCTGATAAAGAACAAAAATTTCTACTCGGCAACTCGTTTTTTTTCAAAAACTTTTGAAGACTTCTGTCATCTCATATTCCAAAAAATCGAAAATCTTTTTCGTTTTTTCTCGTTTTGTAGGTTTTCAATTGCATCCTGAAGAATTCGCGAAGAAGCTTCATTGTAGTTAATATTTTTTTTGTTTCAAAGAGCGTGTAAAATGGAAGTGCTTGTGAGAGTCGTTTTTTTATTTAGCTTTGCTTTGATTATATATATAAACCACTACATAATTAGAGCGCCAGTTTTAAAAGTTTTTTTGAGCCACTTAACTTTCAATCATTTTTCTACCTTAAAAAGTAAGAATATTTTAAAAATAAGGCTCTCATGGACACTGCATTCTGATATGCTCTTTCAAACAAAAAAAAACATTTAATTTATAGACTGAAGAACACAGAATTCTTGAAGACAAAATGAGGCGCTTTTGACCTTTATTTGACCAATATCTCTCGCAAACATTATCATACAGGGCTAAAACGTTTACTGTGACCTTCTCACGTCAACCCCACGATATCCTGAAAACTTCATGCCATTCGAATGTTCCTGAACTAAGATTAGTTGTTGAGGCGGGGGACCTCAGTTATCGTCATTTTACCGTTCGCCTGATTTTATCACTCGACATCTGCTTCGCTAGAAAATCTGGGTCATTTTACTTTTCATTTGATGCCAACTATGTCATTTAGAGAGTTTGATCTTCTATTTTCAGAAGAGAACATTTTGCTATGAATGACCGAGTTTTAGATGAATTTTAGCATCAGTGTGATGATGGGTGTACCCTGTTAACTATGGAACTTCTTTTAAGCCCCCCCCCCCCTCAGAAAATCCATTTTTTGGTAAAGTAATCGAAGTCGAGTTTTTATCATAGGAAGATGCAGCGAAGTTTCCTCTTTCAGAATATATATAAATTTTTAAAAAAAGGC